>CAMOHE010042962.1:31581-64589 GCA_946598075.1 Artocarpus hirsutus
ATTTGCCAAACATTCAATAATTAGTATATGTGTTTTAAATGCTTTTTTTATCAAAAGTTGATCCAAACTCAAATTTTAAGGCCTAATCTGATTAGGTTTAACCCTAAATTTGACCACTGTAAATAAGAGTGAGTTTTCTTAGTTATTTAGATCACTTAAGAAACATATAGTGAGTACTCTAGTAAAAGAAACTCTAAAACTCCATGAGAGCTATTATTTAATATCAAGAACCTTAGCCCTAGGTCTTCTTAAATGATTGGACAGAGAGTCACCCGAGAGAAAACTATACGATTTACGACCACTTGCACTCTGATCGTGGAGAGAGAATAGCAATGAAAACCAGTTAGGTAAGACTTTTTTGGAACATTCTTCTCTTCATGGATTCCTACTGTTTTTGGTATATAAAAAAGGTTAGTAAAATTTGTCATTAATTTGTGTATTTAGCATGTCAAACTTTTATTTTAGAAAATACTCTGATTTAAAATTTTTAAAATTCTGATGTGTACTATTTTTCAAATATAAGACTCCAAAAATGATATCTACTAGATCTTCTTCTAACCTTTCTCCGCAAAGATTTTTAAGGATCTAAAGAAGAGAGCTATAAATAAGAACTCTATGAACCTGTTTGGGATAGCATGTACTTCTACTTGTAAGCAATAGAAAAAGAGAAACATAAGCTAAGTCTTTTTAATTATTGTTTGGATAATGCATGGAGAAATGCTTTTTGATTTCACAAGAGCTTTTGAACCTATTTGGTAAAATAAGTCAAAAGCTCTTACTGATATAAAAACGGGTGTAATTTAAGAATATAGATGGAATTCTTTGTTTTTTAATCTTAAATACAAGGTCAACAAATGTAAATAAAAAAACCCTTTTATAAACACCAAATGGTTGGCTTCTTCCAAATGTGCTTATAAAAGTGAAAAGCATTTTGATGGTCCATGCAAACATATCAAAAAGTAGATTAAGTTATTTTAAATAGTCTCAATATGGAGGTCAAAATAAAGTCCACGGAAGGAAAAAAAAAAAGGTCTTTGAGGTCTAGTTATAGATACATAGATACCCAAAGACTAAGAGATAGGGAAATCACACTAGCCCTTGGGTGATTGGGCATGTTTATCATCCTTCCAATAGGAGGCTGACACGCATCACTCCTATGTCCAATCATTATAATCTAAAATGCATTTAATATCTATTCGAGATCCAATTTAAATTCAAACTGAGATATTATCCAATCTGTAATTGTTTATTATAAAGAATTAGGATAAATTCATTTCTTCACTAATGGATATAGAAACATAAAATGTACGACTTTGATTGCGAACACATATTTAAACTATATCATTTGATTACATCCTTACCATGTCAACTATTCAGACAAAATTAAAAGGTTAAGTATATTTACGCGGCCTTGTGGTATTTGCTTATTATATAAAATATTCAATTTACTTTTTTTATTATTGTAATAAAAGAACTTTTATTCAAAAAAATGTCATTACGAAAGATCACATTTGCTTGCTAGGTGTCTATCTTAACAAATACTAACACCCATAGAGCTTCCAAGAGGTGAATTCCAACGAGAAAGGCTAGTCCTACATATAAATACCACGCTAATATTAGAATTATGGCCCACATAATTAATTGAAAGCCTATAAAATTTATCAGATTTATCATTTATTTATTTAGTTTAATAATTATTTAAATGCTAAAATCCTATTGGCTATGAGGGATTACAACTCTTATTAAAAGATGTGTCTATATCTGAAGATATGTATACTTTGATAGAAATACACTTATTGAGGGTCTATAATAAGAGTCTAGTCCTCTCTCTACCAATCAATTTGTATTCTTTTCTCTAAAAAAATACGCTAAAAGAAATAACTGTGGGTTTAGAGAGCGAAACTGGGTTCTTCTTCTCTGACAAACTTTTTGTTCAAAGGGTTCTCTACAAATTAAAGATATGAATCAAGGTACACTCTAAATCTTCTCTTGTAAAAATTTTTGAGTTCTAAGATTACTAAGAATTATAGAAATTAAAGTTTTAAATGTGGTATCAAGAGCAATTAGGTTTTGGAACTCATGATTTTCCTTTTAAGGTTACATTTTCAATTATTCGCTGCAATTAAAATATTCTGATTTACAATTGTTAGATTCTAGTTTTTGTTATTTTCGTTATATGTGATCATTCTCATAAATCTCTGCTATATGTGATTATTTGCCTATCAATAAAATATTCTCCATTTGCGTAAAGAATTTGCTTGTAGTATGATTAAAAAAAAGAGTACATATGCATAAATGATACAGGTTTCCTTCTTGCATTCCCATAATCGAATTAAACAAAAGAAGGATATATATATATATATATATATATGTATTTATATATATGGGTTAATATATATGAATTGATGATACTGTTTCTTCAATGTATTACAGTACTTCATTTAAAGTTATTTGTAAATGGAAAATAAAAGGTGATCGGCAAAAATATCTATACATATACAGAGCAAATAGTTAAAACTTGTTTTGTGTAAACGATATTTTGTACAATATGCATAAGACAATAATGTTAGTGTTTTCCCGTAATTGAATTTAAGATATGATCACATGCACTTTGGGTTTGTGTTTTGTTTGTGTTTGTGTTTGTACCTATGATCTCATGATTTTATTCAAATTACATGTGATGTTTAAGTTTATTGTTTCCAATTTGAAATTACACAATTGTAGTTTGTTAGTTACTAAAGTGGCCAAACTTCGAAGCTTAATAATTTTCAGATTAAGAAACAAAAGTTCAAAAACTCATGAATTTTGATACTTATAATTAAAATGACAGTTATAGATCGTGGGTTATTGAATCTCATATATTATAAGAACAGAGGAATCACTTAAAGGTTGATTAGCTTTCTTTATAATTGATGAATATAATAGTTAGTAATTAATATGTCCTATTATTTTTGTTTGTTTATCCAAAGATAACAAGCATTTTTTATTGGACATATTTATGATTGCCAAATTAAATTTTTATTTTTCAATTACCATCTTTTGTAGTTTGTATATCTTAGTATCACCCAAAGGAGAACTAAGATATACAATTATTGTCTTAGTTTGAATCTAATTATGTGATCATCTCAAAGCATTAATATATGATTGTTTCTTGCACATTTGTAGTATTCGTTCTTGTTTCTTTGCATTCACATGCTTCATCTATTTCCCTATTTAATGGATTGAATTTCTTTGATTGGTGCAAACAAGTCCAATTTTTGTAACACCCATTATTTTCCTAACAGGTATTATGGTGATTAAATTAATTATTAGTGTGCCAATTAAAATTTTTCTCATCTAAAATCTATTTCATATTATTTATTTTTATCTATTTTAGAATTTTCCTAAAAAATTCTTATACTTAATTAGTATATTTACCGAAATGCTTTAGGAACATCTAAATAATTACGAAATTGCCATTTTGACATTACATGCCTAAAGTCTCCAAAGGAGACTAATTCCCCCTGTTAATCTTTTTCTTCTTGTTTCCTTTTTCCTCTTACGCCGACACTCTCTCTTTTTCTCTTTCTTTTTCTCTCTTTTTCTCTTCGTTTTCTATCTTCTTTTCTTTTTGATTCCTTCAAAATCAAGATAATCAACCTAGCTTCAAAGTGATTAAAAGAGGAAATCCAAAGTTATTTTCATGGATCTACCAAGATCACAAAACAAGATCAAGGATTTTTACAAACAAAATCACTATTTTTCTTTAAGCTTGAGGTAAGGTTTTCTAAGCTAGAAACCTTGATTTAAATTTGTGTTTTGGTATGAGAATTAAGAGAAATGTGTCCTTGAATGTTTGTGGGTTATTATACAATGTTTTTAAAGCTTGATTTACATAGATCTTTGTTCAAAATGAGTTTTTGAATAATTTTTGAAAAGTTTTGTAGATCTTTATTCAAAATGCGTTTTTGAGCTATTTTTTATAATTTTTTATTTTTATTTAGATTTATTTGTTGAACATGAAAATTTTGAAAAGAATGATCTATATGTGTTTAAAAGTGTTAATCCATAGTTTTAAGCATTTTCTATATCCTAAAAATTGTTAAAAAGGGGCGGATTTAGTATTAAAGTTTGAAACCTTTGAAACTTGAGAATTTGATTTCTAGAAGTTATACTATCGGCAAGTTGATCTTTTCAATCCGCAAGCTAGACCTATCGATAGGTTCGACAGGCTGAACACCATGAATTGATAGGTCGATGAATAGTACCTAATGAATAGTACCACCAGGCCGAACTTTAAGACCAACAGGTTGGCAGTGGGTCCAGAAATAGCAGTTTTATTCAGAAGGCCGAAAACAGTAGATCTGAAAGCCGATCGGGCATTCTAAACACAGTTATTTTTCATTGTTTTGTGTTACAAAACGTTCTAAGGATTTCAAATAAATGATTATGGCACACTAATAAGAATAAATGGTAAATTTGTATGATTATGGATTTGAAATTTAGTTAAAGTATGGTTATTTTATACGTCATAGGATGACGGAGTATTTGGAGCTTATGTTGTGAGCTGGGTATTATGAGCTAAAAGTTATTGGCATGGTATACGCCAAGAGATAGGAAATCTATTACTCATCTTTTGTGAGATTTTTGTGGAATTAAAATTGGTTGTTTTATTGCAAGATATATATATGTATGTCTTGGACTGCTATTGTATGAGTATCACATGAAATAATGATATAAACTCGTCCTATATTGTACAGCGAGGAATATATTGATTTGACATATGTTATTGTAAATTGAAAAGTATGGTTAGGAATAATTAACTCAATAGATAATGAATGATTATAGAGGAATGAAAAGTCCCAAAATACATTGTACAGAAATCGACTTGGTAAGGATCTAGGGCTTGATGTCCCCTTACCGAAACACCCTTGGAATGTTTAGAGGATGATCAAGTGCATCCATTTGGGTTTCGATGAGTTGAGTGAAATAATATTCTATAGCACAATGGATATAGATGAGCACAACTAAATCTTGAATTAGCATGTATATATACGTGTATGAAACTTGGTAATAATGATCATAAGGTATCCACCAGAGTTGAATATGATAATATTGACAAATAATGAATGAAAATTAACTAACCATACAGGTTTTAATGTGGCAATGATAAAAACCTAAAGGTGAGTAATGTTTTTCCTATTGAGCATGTTGTTACTCGTTCCCCTATATTTTCATCTTTTCAGGACTCATCAAGTGTAAAGTGGCTACGAGAAAATAAATGAGTAATCTATATAGTTGTATTACATTGGAATTACTTCATTTATTAGGGACTGTCTTTCAAGATAATGTAAGCATTGTATGTTACTTTCTGAGACTGTATTAAGATTGTGTTGAGGTTGGAATGATGATGATGATAGTTTTATATTATTATATTTAAGGTGCTACATTAAACTGTGGTTTAATTATTGTTTATATTTTCACTTTGTTTTGAGAGGTATCGTTTAAGTCTCGACAAATTTCTTTTGATGTTTTAATTATAATTTTGATCTGTATCTTATTTATTAAAAACTATTAACCCCTACTTAGGGACGGTACAATTTTACTTAGGTGTCTTGGATCTTGATTTGACACTTCAAGATAAGGAACCCACTACTATTACTGATGATAGTAGTGAGGAGGAGAAATCTTTTCATAAAATATGGGAAAGGTTGAACAGGTTAAGTTTCATGTTCATGCAGATGATAGTAGCAGAGAACATTAAAAGTACTCTTTCTAAAACTGAAATTGCTAAGGAATTTATGAAACTTGTAGAAGAGTACGCTCAAACTAGTAATAAGTCTCTTGCTAGTACATTAATGGCTAAATTAAAAAACATAAAGTTTGACGGTTCTTATACTATGCATGAGCATGTCATTGAAATGACAAATACAGCAGCAAAATTAAAGTCTTTGGGGATGTTGTGAATGAGTTCTTTCTAGTACAGTTTATTCTCAACTCGTTTCCTCCTAAACAATATGGTCCATTCCAAATGAGCTATAACACAATTAAGGATAAATGGAATATTAATGAATCGACCAATATGCTTGTTCAAGAAGAGGTGAGATTAAAGAATCAAAAACCTTATTCTGTTCATCTTCTAAATCAAGAGGTTGAAAAGAGAACTAACAAGAAGCCTAGAAAGAACAAGAAGAAAGGGTTCAAGAAAAAGTTGCATAACCTAAATGAGTCCACTCAAATCTACAACAAGGAACACAATGTTAAGTTCTATTTTTGTAACAAATTTGGGCACTTAAAGAAAGACTGTCAAAAGCATAAAGCTCGGTTTGAAAAGAAAGGTAAGCCTTGTGCTAATACTTGGTCGATTGATTCAGGTTCAACTACTCACATTTCTAATACGATGCAGGGATTCCTTAAAATCTAACCCATAAGAGCAAATGAAAGTTTTATTTACATAGGGAATCAAGATAAAACTTCAGTGGAAGGAATTAGCACTTATCGCTTAATATTAGATATTGGACATTATCTTCATTTATACCAAACTCTTTATGTACCTACTTTTTCTCACAATTTAGTTTCTTTATCAAAACTTGATGTAGTAAGATTTTATTGTAAGTTTGGGTTTGGATCTTTTAGTTTATATAAAAATAATAGTTTTATTGGTTCTAGAATCCTTTATGATGGTTTATATAAGTTAAATCATGATAATCTTTTTGCTAAAACTTTGTTAACCATGCATCAGAATACTGGAACTAAACAGAGTTTAGTTGATGAAAGTTCTGCTTACTTATGGCATAAACGCTTGGGTCACATATCTAAGGAAAGAATAGAGAGATTAATAAAGAATGGAATTCTTTCAAATTTAGATTTTACTGATCTCGATGTGTGTATTGATTGCATTAAAGAAAAGCAAACCAAACACACTAAGAAAATGGCTACAAGAAGTACACAGCTTCTTGAACTCATACATACCGACATATATGGACCTTTTGATACTCCATCCTTTGGTGGAGAAAAGTATTTTATCACTTTTATTGATGATTTTTCATGTTATAGTTATCTTTATCTATTGCATGAAAAATCTCAATCTGTTAAAGCCCTTGAAGTATTTATTAATAAGGTTGAAAGGCAATTAGATAAAAAGGTGAAAATTGTAAGGTCAGAGAAAGGTAGTAAATACTATGGAAAGTATGACGATTCAGGACAATGTCTAGGTCCATTTGCTAAATTCCTAAAAAACGAGGCATATATATGCAATACACTATGCCAGGTACACCACAACAAAATACTGTAGCAGAAAGGCATAAGCGTACATTAATGGATATGGTTAGGAGTATGTTAAGTTATTCATCTTCACCCTTATCTTTGTGGATGCATGCACTAAAGACCACAATGTATATACTAAACAGGGTTCCTAGTAAGGCAGTCTTGAGAACTCTTTTTGAGATGTGGACGGGAAGGAAACCTAGTTTAAGGCACCTACATGTTTGTAGTTGCCCGACGAGAGTGAAAATTTACAATCCACATGAAAAGAAATTGGATTTTAAGACGACTAGTGGTTATTTCATTAGTTATTCTGAAAAATCCTAAGGGTATAAATTTTATTATCCTACCTATAGTATAAGGATAGTAGAATTTGGAAATGTTAGGTTCATTGAGAATGGTGAAATTAATGGGAGTAGAGAACCACATAATGTGGTCATTGAAGAAGTTAGGGTAGAATTACCTCTGCCTGTAACTTCCAAGATTGTTCCTAACATTGTTGTATAGCCTAACAATGTTCAAGAACAACAAGCGAATGACCAACCGCTTCACGATGAAGTTGTACTCAAGGAACCTATAGTAGCTGAACCATAAGAAGCAGTATTACGAAGATCTCAAAGAGAAAGATGATCTGCTATTCCTGATGATTATGTGGTTTATCTACAAGAGTCAAAAATTAACTTAAAAATTGATAATGATCTAATTTCTGATCCAGTTTCATTTTCACAAGCCATAGAATGTATAAATTCTAACAAGTGGTTTAATGCTATGAAAGATGAGTTAAAATCCATGGATCAAAATCAAGTCTGGGACCCTATTGAGTTGCCTAAAGGTTGCAAGAGAGTTGGGTATAAATGGGTCTTTAAGACCAAGTCTGACTTTATAGGCAATATTGAACGATACAAGGCTAGACTTGTTGCCAAAGGTTTTAACCAAAAACAAGGTATTGACTACAAAGAGACTTTTTCACGGGTCTCTAAGAAAGATTCACTTAGAATTATTATAGCATTGGTGACTTATTTTGATTTAGAGTTACACTAAATGGATGTGAAAACTGCCTTTCTCAATGGAAATTTATAGAAAGAAGTCTATATGGACCAACTTGAAGGCTTTTCAAGTAAAAGAAAAATACACATGATGTGTAAATTAAAGAAATCAATATATGGACTTAAACAAGCTTCCCGAAAATGGTATCTTAAGTTTAATAATATCATTACTTTGTTTGGATTTAAGCAGAACACCGCTGATCAGTGTATATATATCAAGGTCAGTGGAAGCAAGTTTTTTTTCTTAGTCTTATATGTTGATGATATTTTGCTTGCTGCTAACAATCTTAGTTTATTACATGAAATTAAGAAATTCCTCTCTAAGATCTTTGAAATGAAAGATATGGGTGAGGCAACTTATGTGATAGGAATTCAAATATTCCATGATAGATCACAAGGATTGTTAGAATTGTCTCAGATAAGCTATATTAACAAAGTTTTAGAGAAATTTAAGATGGACAAATGCTAAGTATGTATAGTTCCAATTTAAAAAGGGGACAAATTTAGTCATATGCAATGTCCAAAGAATGAACTAGAACGAGCGCAAATGAAAAACAATCCTTATGCATCTTTCATTGGTAGCTTGTTGTATACTCAAACTTGCACTAGACCCGACATTATTTTTGCTATTAGGATATTTGGAAGATATCAAAGTAATCTAGGAATAGATCATTGGACAGCTGCAAAGAAAGTTCTCAGATTTGCAAGGAACAAAGGACCATATGCTCACTTATAGAAGATGTGATCATCTTGAAGTAATTAGTTACTCAGATTCAGACTTTGTTGAATGTACTGACACTAGAAAATCTACATTTGGTTATATGCTCCTTTTGGCCGAAGGAGCAATTTCATGAAAAAGTACGAAGTAGTTCGTCATTGTTGCATCCACTATGGAGGCCGAGTTTATGGCATGTTTTGAGACCACAAGTCATGGTTTATGGTTGCGGAATTTTATTTCGGACTTGGAGTTGTTGACAGTATAGCCAGGCCATTGAAAATTTATTATGACAATGCCGCAGTAGTCTTCTTTGCCAAGAACGACAAGTATTCTGATGGTGCAAAACGTATGGATATTAAGTACTTAGTCATTAAGCAAGAAGTTGGGGAATGTAAAGTGTCAATTGAACAAATTAGCACCAATCTTATGATTGTAGATCCTTTAACAAAAGGATTACCACCAAAAACATTTATTGAACATGTTAAACGTATGAGTATTATTAGACGTCATTAATGCTTATGTATTATGCTTTGTTTCATTTTAATGATATGGCACTTTGAGCTCACTTATTATGTTTCCAATATATCCTTTTTTCTATTTTGTGTATATGATTGTTATAGATTAATGTTAATACGATAGTCTCACCGAAGACATTAAAGTGGGCTATTATTATACCTCTCAATTATGAATCAAGCTAAATAGATGTCTAATGTTGTAGTACATAGAAAGGACTACATTAAGTTAGTGATGTACAACCGTCATGACTCACTTTATATTTTTAATTTAATTATGATGTAGAGTACTAGCCAATTTCAAAAAGATTTAGCATAATATTGTTGTGCCCCTTATAGCCTTATTAAACTAATAAAGGAATATTATATGGGCCAAGTGGGAGAAAGTTAGAATTACGGCCCACATAATTAATTGAAGGCCTATAAAATTTATCAGATTTATCATTTATTTATTTAGTTTAATAATTATTTAAATGCTAAAATCCTATTGGCTATGAGATGTTACAACTCTTATTACAAGATATATCTATATTTAAAGAGATTTGTGCTTTGATGGAAAGTCATCTATTGAGGGTCTATAAATAAGAGTCTAGTCATCTCTCTATCCAATCAATTTGTATTCTTCTCTCTATTAGAAAAATGAGTTAAAATAAATAACTGTGGGTTTAGAGAGAAAAACTAGGTTCTTCTTCTCTAACAAACTTTTTCTTCAAAGGTTTTCTGCAAATTAAATATATGAATCAAGGTACGTTATAAATCTTCTCCTGTGAAAATTATTGAGTTCTAAGATTATTAGGAATTACAGAAGTTAAAGTTTTACAACTAAATTTTGAAACAATAAACTCAAAGGTCCTATACCAAAACCTTGTGCTCCTCCTTGTATTTGGACTCAAATTTGCAATTTTCTCCTTATCCAACATTATTCTCAAGCTTCACAGTTCACACCCTTCAATTGATCAACAAGATCTTGGTCATGAATTGAAAGCTCCAAAACTTTAGGTCATCAAATTCCAAACAAAGCCCATAATCTTAAACTACATTCCTACATCCCTTTATTAAACAATTTCACTCCCTCCTAATTGCCTCTCTATACGTGTCAGGGTTCCTTTTTTTAATGTTTTCTTGCTTGTAAGTTGTTATGGGAGCAATTGATGTCTGTTTCTCAACAAATAATTGCATGAACAAGTCCTCTCTATCTGAATAAACTTTACAAGTGATGAATTTTTTCCAAGGGCTTTAAGCAACATTTATTAGATTTAATTTGCTAAAACAATTGAGATAAAGATGGGCCCCTTCAGAGAAATGCCACAACCAACGCTTGCATTGATTTTTACCTTAAGAAAGTACTATTGTAGAGGATGTCACACCTACATGTTTAGAACAATTAACCGTGATACTTTACAATTATCATTTGCACAACCAACCGTGAAATTTTACTGTTGTCGATTATATATCATCATTAATTTAACACAATACCTAGGCTACTATTGGTACAGATGATATTTGGATATAATTTGTCATGATGTCAAAGCACCAACAGTCAATGGTCGCCAATCGTGTTAGAGTCAATATTTTCATCAAAATTAAAAAGACATGAAAAAAATTGAAATATTTATTTGTGACTGAAAGAATAACCTCTAAAAATACAAAAAAAAAAAAAAAACTAAAGAAAAAAAAATTCCAAAAGAAGATGTCAAGGTGAGCTTTCATGTCATTCATAGTTGTCTTTGTCATTTTCAAATTAGAATAGGATTATACGAAAACTACAATTCTCTTTATAAATTTTTCCATGTTATTTTGTTATTCAAAGTTGTTTCATTAATCATTTTAGTATTTTCTCAAATATCTGATATAATTTTAGGTATTCTTCTAGAATCAATGAATGTTGTATGTTTGTTTGCACTTCCTCCTTTTTATTTTAAATGCCGGCCTAGCTTAAGGCAGAGATAAATTTATCTTTCTACAACAATAATATACAATTTCTTTCCATAAAAGTTCATCGATATATTTAGTAATAAATATAAAGAAAAGATAAATATATGTGTAAAGTTTTTCCCTCGTACTTGCCCTACCCCCAGGTCGATGATTAATAGGGTGTTTGTAAGAGTAGTTTAAACCAACGGTGTGAGCTGTTAAAAGTGTAAAACTCTCATATGCTATAGTAAAAAGCTATAATATAAAGCTCTCACATACTACAGTTCTCAAACTTAAACTGATAGTTTAAAATACTCTCCCAAACATCCTATAAAATTGAACATCATATCAGCACATGTCTATTTAGCTAACTAGATGCTCTATTAAGGGTGTATATTGGCCTAATACCGATACCCACACGTAAAATGTCAACTCTATCCATTTTCATTTTTTTTAGCTCAATGTAATAGCCAGTTTTATTAAATGTATGTACACTTTAAATCAGTTCTATTTCTATTAGGGTGTTTAAGAAGTAAGTTGAAACTGATAGTTAAAAAAATATTATAGCATGTAAGAGTTTTATATTATTGTATATTTTTATTTTATAATAATGTATAACGTACGAGAGCTTTATATTATTTAAAGAAAAACTAAGTATATCAGATAGCTTAATACTCATGGCAGAAATTTTCATCAAAAAGGGGGGAAAAAAAAGTAGCTGGCCTTGAATCATCCTCAATTTGCCAATTAAATGTCACCGCGTAAAGCCCGCTAATCCATTTATCAACACTGTAATCATACCCTTTCCGAAAATTAACACCCAATTATAATCCATTAATCTAATAGTTGTTCCACTGTGGCAAAGGGAGTGGATTATGACCGTTGACCAATCATTATCTTTTTTTTCCCCTCTTTTGCCCTTTTCATAGTGGGCTGTGCGTAGTGGACAACTTGGTCATTGACTGGGTGAAATGGACCACACCTTTAGCGCAGTGTTTTTGTGGGCGACAGGGAGAGCCCACGGCGCATGGCCTGGGTCGTTGGCGCACGTGAAGGACATGAGGTTGGGCCCACCAATTGTGGACCCCTCGATAGCTATGGCACGTGCATATGCAAGCCGACACTTTTGCCGTTTTCTCATTTTCCATGTTTATATTATATCATCCTCTTTCCAAACTCCATAATCTTTTTCTCTCTGTTCTCTCTTCTTTAAATGCTAAACTCCGTTATCCTGTCCAGGGCTTGCAATTGAAATTGAAAAGGAAGTGTTTTCTTTTTCTATAATTATTTGTGTAAAAAATTATCTTATCATTTTATTCATTATGTTTCCCTTTGAATGGACTGGGTTAAAGGAAGCCAATCATACATAGTCTTTTTAAATTTAAGAAGGATTATAACGGATTCAAAGAAAATCATATCTCGAATGATTTATGTTAGTTAGTAGGTTGAGATTATTGGGGTCAATTATATAATTATATCTTTTAGTTTTAATTATTTTTAAATTTATTTCTTTGTTTTAAAAAACTACAAATGTGTCATTTGATTTTAAAAAACTTATTTCAATCTTAATTTTGCAGACTTTTTGGACAAAAAAATATAAAGATAAGACAAACACATTCTTAATTAAACCAAATTTATTTCTAAATTATCTTTTTCTTCTTGAGAAAAAATTTTAAAAACATATTTAAACATTCGAAAAGCCACAACAGTTAATATTTTTTTTTTTAAATTGATGCTTCATTTTAGGAGTTTTTATGTTTTAAAATGTGTAAGATACTTTACATATATGTATAAAAGTAATTATATCATTTTGTCTAATTTTTTCTATTTATAGGGAGGAAATTAAAACAAGTTTTTTTAAATTTAAAGGATACCTTTGTAGTTTTTAAAAACAGAGGGATATATTAAAAAAATAGTTAATTTTTTTAAAAATAATTTAAATTAAAAGGTATAATTATATAATTAACATGAGATTATTATATTGTTTTAAGTATTGGAAGGAACATATACGTGTTTAATTTATGAGGGATGAAAAAAAAATTGAGTTGATCAAAAAAAGTGGTATCTGGTGTGAGGTCTATATTAGTAGGTGATTATTGTACATAAGTTATATATGTTACAGGCTGCGTATGTTTGCACAATTTAATTATAATTATTCAATATTTTCACTTTAACTGTATGAGCTACCATTCTCACTTCTAATAGGAAAAGTTGGTGATAATTTTGTATTGAATAGGAACGTAATTATATTGATTTGTGTCCGTCATCCTTGTATAGGGATATTCTTTGCATAATTCCAGTTTTATCAGATGTCTCTGAAGGGACATAACAACATTGAGAGATGATATGATTATAATTTCTCCTATAAATGAAATTATTCAGGATAGAACTGAAATCTTAAACAAATTAAGAGAAAAAATTTAAAGTCTAAAATATAAGTTAGGACACGTGCCCACACACATAAATATGGCTGAGGTTATATTTAGTGCATACAATGAATCTAAAAGAAAAAAGAGATTATATTTGGCTATTTATCTGCATGGAATAATTGTTTGCCTAATGTTTCCAAATACAAGTTCAATATTGCAAAGGTGCAGCTAGCCACACAGTTAACAAGTCTGGCACAAGCATCCTCTACCAATTTTTGCTAGATGCAACCCCCCAAAAGAAAAAGAGAAAAAGAATACTTTTTATGCCATATAACCACACTGGTTTGTACAAATTTGGCAATTACATCCTCTCTTTGTTGTAACATTTGCCTAAAACTTGTAAAGCGTAGAGAACATATATATGCCTAATATTTTTTGCAGTAGCATAAATCTCTGTATGTTTTGTATGAGTGTTTGTTCGCTGACTCCAAGCCCACCTAATTGATTTGTGCCAAATATATTGTCTTGATTAAGCTCATATATAAACCTAACATAGCATATCAGGAGCCGTGAATACTGATATTAATTAATGTTTGGTTGCTTTCAAAATCAAGGGAAAAATTAACCAAACTTACAAAATCCAAGAGTTGGCCCAAAGAAAATGTACTCATTTCTCATCCAACCAACAATTAATTGGGTCACATCAAAGGGGGACACATAACACAAGACGTACATTACCATTATTAGAGAAAACAAAATCATGGCTGAAAACGATTCCCTACTCAATACCGACCAAGACATGCATGCCTAATAGATATAAACGGATATCTGCATATCTCACCGTTCTTGGTAAAGACCTTTTTTTTTTTTTTTTTTAAGAAAATTACACACAGTAAAAAAGTAGATTTTTAGTTATAGTAATTTTTAGTAAAATTTTTAGTTACAATAAAATATTTTAACTAATGTACATTTAGTTATAAACTTTAGTTTAATTTTTTTAATTTTTATTATGACTAAAACTTTTAACCACAGGGTTTTTAGCTATAAAATGTTTATGTGACTAGAAGCCCCGTTGCTAAAAGTTTGTCACAACAACAATTAAATTAAAGTTTGTGATTAATTACATATTAGGTACAACATTTTATTATGACTTAAAGTTTTGCTAAAAATTGTTACGACTAAAAGTCTAATTTTTTGTAGTGACATTATATCACACTTTTAAATATTTTGTTTATTAACGCCATACTTAAAAATTTTATACCACAATGACACTCATATTATATGATCAATGGCCGAGTCAAGAAATTTTTCCCCTAAGGCATGAATTAAACCAAAATTTTTAACTAAAACACCTTATTACTATTTTAATAGTGTTTAATTCAATTTTTGAAATTTATAATTTATAAAATTATAAATTCATATAATGTTATAATTGAGTTGTTGTTTCTTTCATATTTTAAAATTAAAATATAATAGGTTATTTGAGAACATTGGTTTATTTTAAAACTTTTGATTCAAATTAAGGTTATTATAGTGTTTTTTTTTTTTACAAAATTTTAATTACTACAATATTTTTAATTCAAACTAACTGTTTAAACCAAGGTTTCTAAATCCCTGAAAATTTAAAAATTAAAATTCAAGACAGTTGAAACTTTTTTAAAAGCTTATCAATAATAAGTTTCAATTAGGGCAAAATAAGATAAAAAATGTAAGAAAAAATTAATATTAGACTTGAATCATAAAGGAGTCATTTTTGCCAGGCCGCCCCTACTTATCTTAATGTGGCTTCGTCACTGTATATGATTAAGTTATATTACACTTAAACATAAATGAATTTTATAAAAATAGGTTTGAAAAGATAGATTTATGAAAATTTCTTTTTTTTAATATTCTTTTCTCATTAATGAAAAAGAAAGAGAAAGGTCCAATATCTCGATTGAATTAATATTGGGGAATTTAATACATTTGAAAAACATTACCTAAAATTACAGAACGTAAAGTACTTGGTCTAAAAAACCGTACTATGCCTGGAAGTAAATTTAAGCCAGCTGCATGCAGGCAAGGAAAAGTGATTATATACTGAAAGTGGATTTTTGGATATTTCCTGCTTTTACGGATAATGCGGACAATTGATGGGTGAGAACTTTCATCTTGGTGCACCGAGAAGTACGAAGGGAAATGGTAAATACGGAAGACTTTAAACAGGTTGGCCGTAGATATTTACTTGCCTATTGTAGGACAAAAAACAATGTTGCAAATCACCTCAAAAAAAATGTTGCAAAGTTTATCTAAAAATTCTATTACAATTGAAATATTGAATAATGAACAATACAGAGAAATTATGCGCGCATGTCCACACACACACAAATATATATATATATATATATATATATATATATTCATGCTATTTCAGATTATTTGTTTAGTTTTTAAATAAATTTTGATAGTTAATAACTGAATAAGAGAGGAGATGTCATTGGACTTAAGAGTAGAAATAATACCCGAGGTCCAAAGATTAAAGATTTGAGTTCTCAAATTAAACGCCGAGTTAATAAAGAATTTCAGGCTACTAGAAAGATCACATTTCACTGGAAATCTTTTTGTCCAAATGAGTACGAAGACTCTCAACAAAATTGCATCGGAAAGAGATGTGATTCATGTATTCTTTAGCAGAATAGCAAAGTTGCCGCAACTAGAAACAAGAGAGAAAACCTTACGATTTTAGTTGCACCTCCGTAGCAAGTTTTCCATACAATGATTTCCAAATTAGAATAAATTATCTAGTTTGAAAAGATTTTGACATCGCGGGAGTGTAGGATAGACCTATAATCCATTGATTCACACGGAATACTAGAAAATAAGGATATGAATAATCCGTTGATTCTAAAGAATATCCAAAAACAAGGAGGAGAGAAAAGTTCTTTAAGATTTTATTATTAATAGAAAAAACTGAAAATAACAACCTAGCTTTAAGCCTAAAATAGAAAACTATAATTCAAAATAGAGAAGGAAACTATAAATCTAAAAGAATCAGGAAAGCAATCCTATTTGAAATTTGAAACCAACAAAAAACCTAAATGTAAAAATAAAAGATCCTAAATATTTAATAGTTGTTTAAAATTTAAAACCAATCTCTAAACGAAAAAATTTCTTTCAACTCTTGCAATGTAGTCGACCAAGAAAGGCATAAGCTGGTAAACTGACTGTAACGTTCCGAAATTAATTAAATATTATTAGTGTGTAAAATGATGGATTAGTATGCCATAATGAATGTTTTTAAAACTTAATTTGGTTATTTTGTGAAACTTCTAAATTAATGTTGTATTTGATTATTTTAATGATTTTTAATTACCTTAAACTATTTTTATTTGTTTGTTATTTTGAATTTTGAAACAAAACAATTTATCAAATGTTAAATATATCCCATTTTACAAAACCGTAGGTGGCACATGGTTTCTACACAATAAAATCGCCCATATCTCTCTCTATTTACTCCCTCTCTCTCTTCCTCTTCTCACTCACGCTCACCCTCTCTCTCTCGTCTCCCCCTCTTTGTGTGTCTCTCCCTTTCTCTTCTTTCTCCCTAATTGAAAATTTGAATTCAAGCTTTGGTTTTTTAATGAATTGGAAGCCCGGAAACATGTTTTGATGGTTATAAACTCGATTTAAAGTTTCGATTCGAGGTTAGTTTTCAAATTTCAAAACTTTTCTAAATTTTTTAATTTTCTTTGTATTTAGAAATCTAAGTTCATTTAAGCTTGGGAAACCTTTAATTCAAGTTAGAGGAACTTAAAATACCTAGAATCTAAGCTTAATTTGAAGAAAAACAGATTTAAATCAAGATTTTTTATTTTTCTCTATTTTTCTCTATTTTTGGATTTATTCAAAATTTTTGTGCAAATCTTGTCTAAATTAGTCCTAAAGTGTTTTATAATGTTTTTCTATCATCTATAGATGTTTTCTATGCTTGAGAACTGAGAAAAACAAGTTGAAATAAGGAATTGGGCTCGGGTAGGCCAAAATCTATGCTTGAAAAATTCTAGAATTTTCTCAGTTTGGTAGGCCGAACTTCATGTTCGGTAAGCCAGATTCATGAGTTCGGCAGGCTAGATTCATACGACCGAAAGGTTGAACTTGGAAAAGTTTGATCGACGGGACCTGATTTGTTGGCAGGCTGAGCTGTATAGTTGGCAGGCCGAACCAAGGAGACCAACTGCCCGACCGGGTGTAGTGAAAATTTATCCTTTTTCACCCGTTTTCACCGTTTTGAACTCTGAATGAGATTTTAACGTTACAATGTGATTTTATAGCCTTAAATGGCACACTAGAATACCATGAAATAGTTTAACAACGTAAGATATCTTAAAATAGATATTGATAAACCTAGCTCCTATTTAAGGTTGTACGTGGTTCCGCAAAACTAATGTATAGCGGACCGAGACTACGGTATAGGACACTAGTATGAGTATTGAGGTAGGACTTTTACCCCTTTCTTGATAGCCTAGTTTTAAATGATTTTGGCATTAAAAGGATTTTTATCAAAATGTTTTAAATGATCGATTGAAAAAAGGATTTTTATTGATTGTTTTCACAAATAGTAGATTAAGTGATTTTCATAATAAACCTTATAATGAATGTAAATGAAAATACTTGGTAAAAAGAGATTTAAATAATTAATAGAAATATATAGATGGCCATGATGCCATATCAGAGATCGGGTGGTGTAGCGTGCTACCTTGGAGGCAGGTCCCGAAACCCAACTGAGCCACTACGGTGGCGTTTATATATGGTTTGCCTAAGAAAGATAAAAGGTACTTTCTAGACGAACTATTTTCAATAAGATTTATTTCCATGAATTTATTTATTTAACTTTGTTTCTAATTATTTCTGTGAAAGATAAATTTGTATTTAAATTATTTATCTATTTTTAAAAGTATAGTCCTATTGAGCCTTTCGCTCACATTTTATCTATTTTTAAAACCTTTTGTCCCTAGGTGGAGTACAGCTTAGAATTGATGAAGGGTTCATAGACTGGACTTGCGAGCAGTAGAAGACCCAACATAAGTTATTTGTGTGAAATAAAGCAAGGCATTTATTACCTTAACTTCTCTTTTATTTTGGATTGTGGTTGTAATTTAATTATTGTCGATACTATATATGTGCACAAGTTGTTGGCCGATGGGACCTAACACATATTCTCTTTTTCTTTATTATTTCATTTCATTTTGTCTTTATCTTATTTGTTTAATTATTATAAATGTTTGTTTAAAAGACTTTTAAATTATTACATTTTTCTTAATTAATTAAATTCTTTAACTTGTGTTTTAATTATAATTTTACTTAATTAACTTTATTAACTTGCCACATCACCTCCCTACTCTGGGGCGTGACATAATGGTATCAGAGCTCAAGGTTATGAACCTTGGAAATTGTGCACACATAGGTACGACAATGAAATACCACTGTAGTAGTTCAAATTTTGTTTTCAAAAATGAGAGAGTGGCACCTAGACGTCGTTCGACAGCTGACGCTGATCTTGAAAATGATGAGGGCCATGTTTGCCATTTTTCAACAGACGGCAACAAGGGTAAGACTGGAGGATTCCGAGGCTAGTCGTTGGCATGCATACTTTAAGGAGTTCCAGCGTGTATCTGTTTCAACCTTCGACGTAAATGGGGATCCATAAGTTGTTGAATATTAGCTAGATTCAATTATGAAACACCTGGATACCCTTGGTGTGCCAGTACAGTATCGTGTGGAATTTACAGCTTATAAATTCGAAGGTGGTGCTAATATGGAAGAAAGCTAAACGCCTAGAGAATAATGGAAACAGTAGCTGGCACAGGTTCGAGGAGTTATTCTATGACCGTTACTTTCCCCAAGGATATAGAGACCAAAAGGCGGCTAAGTTTTATAGATTGCAACAGGGTGATATGTCAGTTTGGGAGTACGAGGCAAATTTCAATGAGTTGGCTAGGTTCGCTCCATCTGTAGCGGCATCTAAACGTGAGAAGTGTATCACGTTTCAAGAAGGACTTAAGGCTTTTGTTCGACTATAGGTGGTTATCCTACGACTTAGAAATTTCAGAGAGTTTGTGTCGTCAGCTATATTTGTGGAAAATGATTATACGCAAACTATGAGGATCGAGCAAGGACGTTAGGAGGACCACAAAGGAGCGGCAGGAGAAGCACGAGTAGTCATCCAACTTAAGGGAAGAGTCAACAGGGTAACGTGAACAGTAGAAGCAGTAGTTCATCCAACAGCTGGCGTAGCAATCCCTACAGCTTTCATTCTCATTATTGCCAGCAACCGGGACACATCAAGAGGAACTGCCCGATTAGTAGTACTCGTCTAGGACTTTAGGCTTGAGAAGGAGCTAGTCTTCAACCTCAAGCTCTACCTCAACCTCAACAATTTCCTCAGCTCCAGTTCCATTAGTTCTCCCCCTAGCAATTGCCATATTCAGCACCAGCACATCAGCCGCAGAACTTTCAACATAGTGCCCTCAATATCGAGTGCTGAGTACAGCTAGCATGTAGTCACCTCTATCGCAGCAATATGGGCCGACGATTCCAGGACCTAGCAATGCTGGTAGAGGAAAAGGAAAAGCTCCAATTTAGGTTGACACGATGACATCAGGGAGTTCGGATGCCCAGATTAGTAGCGTGCTTGTCGATGGTACGATCCTAGTTTCTCAGTCCTTAGCACATGTATTGTTTGATACTGGTGCCACTTATTCTCTCATTTCAAGTTCTTTTATACATGCCTTGGGATTAGAGATAGAAGAGTTTGACGGACCCTTAGTTATAGCCTCACCCTTGGGGCAGGTGTGTGTGAATTGTGTATGTAAAGCTTGTAAAATAAAGATTGGGGATGAGATTTTGAAAAGTGATTTGATTGTAATCCCCATGAGTTCATATGATGTAATCTTAGGAATAGACTAGTTGTCCAGATATAATGCAGTTGTGGACTGCCAACTTAGAAGAGTGACCTTAGTGTCCGATGAGGGTATGATGATCACTTACCAGGGTAGTAATGATCGAATAACGAGTGAGCGTCTCATGAAGACATGTCTTGGAGGATAGAAGAACTTAGCTTGTTATGCCTTCCTCATGAACCAAGAAGGAGAGCCTAGTGTCTCGAGAAGAAATGCAACAATTCCCATAGTTGATGAGTTTGAAGATGTCTTCCTCGACGAGTTGCTAGGATTACTACCGCATCAAGAGATTGAGTTTAGCATCGAGCTACTTCTTGGAACAGCATCGATTTCTGTGGCACCCTATCAAATGGCACCAGTAGAAATGAAAGAATTGAGAAAGTAACTTTAGGAGCTTGTTGGTAAGAGATATATCCATAATAGTGCATCATCGTGGGGAGCACTGGTTTTATTCGCTAAGAAGCATAATGAGACTCTAAGGCTATGCATAGATTATCGGCAGCTAAATCAAGTCACTGTGAAGAATAAGTATCCTCTGCCTAGGATCAATGAATTGTTTGATTAGTTGAGAGGTTTGCGGTACTTTTGAAGATAGATTTACGTTCAAGATACCACCAGCTTAGGATTAAACAAGTGGACATCCCTAAAACAACCTTCAGGACCCGATATAGACACTTTGAGTTTCTGGTGATGCTATTTGGACTGACAAATGCTCCAGCAGCTTTCATAGATTTAATGAACAAGATTTTCAGGCATTATTTGGATCAGTTCATGATCATGTTCATCGATGACATCTTCATTTATTCTAAGACTTGGGAGAAACATGAGCAACACCTTAGGATCGTACTTTAGACTCTACGAGAGCACCAGTTGTATGCTAAAAAAGAAAAGTGTGAGTTTTGGTTAACAAAAGTTAGGTTTTTGGGACACGTCATCTTTAAGCAAGGTATTTAGTGGACCCGTCCAAGGTGGAAGCCACAGTGGAGTGGAAACGAACGAAGAATGTAGCAGAAATCCATAGCTTCTTGAGACTCACCGGATACTATAGGAAATTTGTGAAGGACTTCTCAAAGATAGCAGTGCCTCTGACAAGATTGATAAAAAAATAATACTAGATTTGAGTGGGATGAAGAATGCGAATTCACCTTCCAAGAGTTGAAGAATCGGTTGACTATAGCTCCGGTGTTGATTATCCCAAATAGTGATGAGCCGTACAAAGTTTATACAGATGCTTCGAGACGTAGACTTGGATGTGTGCTAATGCAACATAGATGTGTGGTAGCGTATGGATCGAGACAACTATGAGCTCACGAGTGGAATTACCCTACTCACAACTTAGAACTCACAGTGGTGATTCACGCGCTGAAGATCTAGAGATGATATTTGTATCAGGCGACATTTCAGGTTTTCTCAGACCACAAGAGTTTGAAGTATCGGTTCACTCAAAGGGATCTAAACTTCAGGCAATGAACGTGGATGGAGTACATGGAAGACAATGATTTTGCATTGTAGTACCATCTTGGGAAAGACAATGTGGTCACTGATGCACTTAGCAGGAAGTCTTTAGGAATTCTTGCTTGTTTAGCTCTCGAGGATTGGAAAAGGGATGCAACAGTGAGTATGAACTATAATACTATTAAGACTACGATCGAGTTTCGGTGTACTATATGAAGACAACCCCAACTCTTGTTTAGATGGTGAAACAGAATTAGTGGCGAGACTAGTACCTTTAGGGAATTTGGACGCGAATTCAAATCGGAGAACAATTTAAGGAATGGAGGATACATGCTGATGGATCACTGTACTTCAAAGAGCACCTAGCAGTTCCAGCAATCATAGAAGTGACAAAGGCCATGATGGATGAAGCCTACAGGTCTCAATTCACCATTCATCTGGGGAGCACGAAGATATATCGTCATCTAAAGAGGCAATACTAATAGAGAGACATGAAGAAAGATGTCCCAGAATAATGGCTAAATGTATGACTTGTCTTCAGGTGAAAGCCGAGCATCAAAAGCCAGTAGGTCAGCTTCAGCCACTTCCTATTCTGGGGTTGGAAATGGGAGCACATCACAATAGATTTTCTCATTGGATTGTCGAGGACGTAATAAAGGCATGATGCAATTTGGATCGTAGTCAACAGGTTAACAAAATCGGCTCATTTCATTCCTTTTAGGTCGACTTGCTTAAGAAGAGTTTTCAGAGAATTATAC
This sequence comes from Artocarpus hirsutus, assembly GCA_946598075.1. NCBI lineage: Eukaryota > Viridiplantae > Streptophyta > Magnoliopsida > Rosales > Moraceae > Artocarpus > Artocarpus hirsutus. The sequence goes on from CAMOHE010042962.1 coordinate 54,534, forward strand.
CTGTAGAACATAGTGCGGTTGCATAGAGTTCCTTTGTCCATCACATCCAATAGAGATACCAGATTCAATGCCAAGTACTAGAGAAGCTTTTAGAAGGTTTTGGGTACAGACTTGAACTTTAGCATGGCATTTCATCCTCAGACTGATGGGCAATTTGAGCGGGTTAAAGATATGTTACATGCGTGCTTGTTAGACTTCGGTAGGAACTAGAAGAAATATTTGCATCTGGTAGAGTTTGTGTACAACAATAGCTATCAATCAAGTATTAGCATGGCACCATTTGAAGCACTATATGGATGACCGTGTTGATCATCAGTGTGTTGAGCAGAACCAGAAGATAAGATTATTCTCGGGCCAAATAAGATCCGTGGCAACAATGAAAAGGTTGCCGTGATACAAGATCGGTTGAAGGCAGTTTAGAGTCGATAAAAGAGTTATGTAAATAGGAGATGCCGACCTTTGGAATTCGAGGTAGGAGATTTTGTTCTCTTGTAAGTGGCAAGTTTGCACCGAGGTATGTTAGATAGTTCGAGATTACTCAGCACGTGGGCGTGGTTGCCTATCGCCTAATCTTTTTTCGAGCTATCTCATGTTCACGACGTATTCCACGTGTCAATGCTTCAAAAGTGTCCGTTTGAGCAGAATAAGATAGTCTTATTTCATGACATGCAAATCCAAGAAGACATGACATACGAGAAAGAGCTGGTTCAGATTATCGATCGTAAAGTCATTAGTTTGCAACGTCACGATATACCATTAGTGAAGGTCATGTGGCAGCATCACGGGGTTGATGAAGCCACCAGGGAATTAGAATCGACTATGCAGTATTTGTATCCGCATTTTTTTTGTTTTTGAAATGATTTGTAAATTTTGAGGGTGAAATTCTTTTAGGAAAAGAGAGCTGCAACGCCCCAAAATTAATTAAATATTATTAGTGTGTAAAATGATAGATTAGTGTGCCATAATAAATGTTTTAAAACTTAATTTGATTATTTTGTGAAACTTCTAAATTAATGTTGTATTTGATTATTTTAATGATTTTTAATTACCTTAGACTATTTTTATTTGTTTGTTATTTTAAATTTTGAAACAAAATAATGTGTCAAATGTTAAACATATCCCGTTTTATAAAACCATGGGCGGCACACGATTTCTACATAGTGAAATCGTCCATATCTCTCTCTATCTATACCCTCTTTCTCTCTTCCTCTTCTCACTCACGCTCACCCTCTCTCTCTTTCACTCTCTCTCTTTCACTGTCTCTCTTGTCTCTCCCTCTCTGTGTGTCTCTCCCTTTCTCTTCTCTCTTCCTAATTCAAAATTTGAATTCAAGCTTCGGTTATTCAACGAATTGGAAGCCTGAGAACATGTTTAGATGGTTATAAACTAGATTTAAAGTTTTAATCCAAGGTTAGTTTTTAAATTTCAAAACCTTTCTAAATTTTTCAATTTTCTTTGTATTTTGAAATCTAAGTTCACTTAACCATAAAAAACCTTTAATCCAAGTTAGAGGAACTTAAAATAGCTAGAATCTAAGCTTAGTTTGAAGAAAAATGGATTTAAATCAAGATTTTTTATTTATCTCTATTTTTCTCTATTTTGGATTTATTCAAAATTTTTGTGCAAATCTTGTTTAAATTAGTCCAAAAGTGTTTTATAATGTTTGTCTATCGTCTATAGATGTTTTCTATGCTTGAGAATTGAGAAAAACAGGTTGAAATGAGGAATTAGGCTCGGGTAGGCTGAAACTTGTGCCTGAAAAATTCTAAAATTTTTCCAATTTGGTAGGTCGAACTTTATATTCGGTAGGCCAGAGTCATGAGTTTGGCAGGCCGGATTCATACGACCGGCAGGCCAAACCTGAAAAAGTTTGGCTGACCGAACTTGATTTGTTGGCAGACTGAACTATACAGTTTGGTAGGCCAAAAAAGGGAGACCAGTAGGCCGACCGGGTATAGTGAAAATTTGTCCTTTTTCACCCGGTTTCATCGTTTTGAACCCTGAATGAGATTTTAATGTTACAATGTGATTTTATAGACTTAAATGTCACATTAGGATACCATGAAATAGTTTAGCAACATAAGATATCTTAAAATAGATACTGATAAACCTAGCTCCTATTTAAGGTTGTTTGTGGTTTCGCGGAGCTAATATATAGCGAACCGAGACTACAGTGTAGGACACCAGTATGAGTATTGAGGTAGGACTTCTACACCTTCCTTGGTAGCCTAGTTTTAAATGATTTTGGCTTTAAAAGGATTTTTTATCAAAATGTTTTAAATGATCGATTGAAAAGGATTTTTATTGATTGTTTTCACAAATAGTAGATTGAGGTGATTTTCATAATAAACCTTATAATGAATGTAAATGAAAATACTTGGTAAAAAGAGATTTTAACAATTAATAGAAATACATCGATAGGCATGATACCATATCAAAGATTGGGTTGTGTAGCGTGCGACCTGGGGGGCAGGTCCTAAAATCCAGCTGGGCCATTACGATGTCGTTAGATATATGGTTTGCCCAAGAAAGGTAAAAGGTACTTTCTGGACGAACTGTTTTCAATAAGATTTATTTACATGAATTTATTTATTTAACTTTGTTTCCTAATTATTTCTTTGAAAGATAAATTTGTATTTAAATTATTTATCTGTTTTTAAAAGTATAGTCTTACTGAGCCTTTCGTTCACATTTTATCCGTTTTTAAAACCTTTTTCCCCTAGGTGGAGTACAACTTAGAATTGATGAAGGGTCTATAGACCGGACTTGCAAGCAGTAGGAGACCTAGCGTAGGTTATTTGTGTGAAATAAAGCAAGGCATGTATTACCTTAACTTCTCTTTTATTTTGGACTGTGGTTGTAATTTAATTATTGTCGATACTACGTGTGCACAAGTTGTAGGCCGGTGGGACCCAACACATATTCTCTCTTTCTTTATTATTTCATTTCATTTTGTCTTTATCTTATTTGTTTAATTATTATAAATGTTTGTTTAAAAGACTTTTAAATTATTACATTTTTCTTAATTAATTAGATTCTTTAACTTGTGTTTTAATTGTAATTTTACTTAATTAACTTAATTTGCCTACCACGTCACCTCCCGTACTCCGGGGTGTGACATCGACCTTCTTCACTCTTCATCAACTTACGCTACATCAGTCCATCCATGAAGGAAAAGATTCATCCTCGAATCTATAGTGTCGAAATCTCCTACAATTAGAATGAAATGTTTAGCATTGAAAACATTCAAAGGGCAGACGTCCACCGAAAGGCGCATTTGATAAGCATTGAGGTTAATCTTCACTAGAATTTCTAAAGGCCAATCTTACGAGCCTTTAACTTATTATACTCATACATTGGAAAATGGTCCTTAATCAAAATAGGCAAGACAAGATCGCCAAAATTAAATTCCACAACAAGATGGTATCGGTTGGCAATTGCCTTATACTTAGCAGTATAAGCCACGAGATGATCATAAGTTAGCTGATGAATGTGTTGAAGATTAGCGACAAAATAAGCCACTTTGCCATGAATTTTGGTCTTGTTTGGAAGTAGTGTGAGGTCAAGAGGATAGCGAGGGGCACACCCATAGACCATCTAAAAAGGGATGAAACCATACTCTGAGTCTTGGCAAGATGATGAGCGAATTTTGCCTAAGTTTAGTGTCTAGTGATTTTAGATGGTCATGTCATGACTCAAAAATAGGGCTGTGATTAATTTAAAATCAAGAAAAAACAACCGAGACTAAATAGCATAGTTAGTCGAAATCACATCGACCTATGAATAAAATAAAATAATAATCACAACACCCAGGGCTTAAAGTTTAAAAAGAACTTCACATAGTTTAATTATAAATAATATAATAAGACCGACTTTAGGACAAGTCGTACATTATCCATAACATACCATAGATACAAAGTAAATACTGTTCAAAACTCCATAAAGCATTTAACACTGTCTCAAACCCGACTGGTTCTGTAAAACTTGGGAGGGGAATTTTTAAATCAGTAAAACATAAGCAACAGGGTCAGTAAGATAATCAGTTAAAACTTATTGCACAAAACTTGCATTTATTGATAAAAGAATCATTCACAAACATTTTTATCGAAGCTAAAATATAAGATCTTAATAGGAGCCATAAATAACTAAATACTTACAATTTGAGAAGCCTGTTTAATATATGGCCCATATGGGTTTTAGGACCTACCCTCTAAGTCGCTCTCTGCATGACCTAAACTCCAAATACTTTGAAACTGAAAACTCAACTATTTGATAACTCTCATATCGGATAGCTTTTGAACACTATCTAAAAAACGTAATATAACTCAGGGCAATCTCAACCTCAGATCAAAGTACCTTGAAGTAATCTCAATCAAAGTTTGATTTTTATTTTCGCAATCATTTTTGAAATCATATTTTCAAAAGCATTGAAAATATTAAAAAAAACAAAATTCTTAAAAAAAAAACACATATAATTTCTTAAAAGTTGAATAATTCAAAATATCATATTTTCAAATAACTTGAAAATAAACAGAAACTATCGATAAATTCATTTAAGAGCAAAACTTCGCCAAACCATTTATAAAGTGGGTTACAAATAAAGGGATAGAAAGTATCCTACCTCGGTATTAGAAATTAGCTTTAAACAAGAATCCAACATAAGCTCCATTTCGTTAAAATCCTTAAAATGCATTTAAAGTCAAAAATTGTGCTCAATCAAACATCATTATATTAATTTAATTATTAGTGTGCCTCTTTATGCAAAATGATCATAAGATGCAAACATTGACTTGTCATGATTTTAGAACACAAAACAGATTTTTGGAAGCATTTTTAAGTCATAAAACAATTAAAAAAAACAAGTTAAAAATAGCAAGGAATTGATATGACACAAGTTAGGAAATTATCAGGCACGGAGGACTATGGCAACCATCACCAACTATCCACCCCCGGTCAACTAGTCTCTAAAAGGGTGGTCGACCTTCCTCATGGGCAAGCTAGGTAGAACCAACTTCTCCCATTTCATGGCCAGACCTGTTCCAACTCCTATATTTCTATACCAAATCACTTTCTAATGCATAAAAACACTTCAAATCGCTTTGTTTATCAACATGAAACATAGATAAACATTTTCCCCAAATTTAACACTAGATTTAACAAAAAATTTCAACATGCATGTTTAAAATCATATGAATCATATTCAAATTATCATGCATGCTGAAATAACCTCAAAACTCAGATTATGTCATCAAAATAAAACAAAATTGAACCATCAAATTCAGATACAAGAAGAAAGAAAAGGAAAATCAGAATTTGGGCTTCAAAAACCTACCTCAATCCTCAAGAAATTTATGCAAAAACTTGAACCATTGCTTGTAAAAAAGAAATTTTGAGCTTAGTGAAGGTTTTGATATGAGTTTTGGTATGAAACAATGAGTGATTCTGGTTTTCAACAAAAGAGAAGAGAGAGGGAAAACGTGAAAAAGAAGGAGAAGATGGGTTTCTGACTTCTGTTTTGGGGTTTTTAATGTAAATGAAATTTAAAAGGTGTCTAATGGAAAATTTGTAATTAGAAGCAAGTGGCAAAGACAAAAGCAACTTTGAGACCAAAAATCAAAATATTAAAATAACTTTGAAGTTAAAACATGCAATAAATTTAACGTGACTAAAATGAATGATTTAATCAAACTTGGCACACTAAATTAATTAAGTAAACATAATAATTCGGTTTAAAATTTACGAATAGTATAGGTTTCCTACAAGACTATGCAATAGGTTCTCTAACGCCCAATTAGTGACTTCAGTCTAACTATCGGTTTGGAGATGATAAGCAGAATTCATATCTAAACTACTATTAACCAACTACCAAAGAGATCTCCAGAAGCAACTAAGAAAGTGAGAATGGCAATCTAAAACAATAGATGTAAGAAGTCCATGAAGGCAATATACTTCTTGAAAAAGAGTTGAGCCACTTGTACCACATTCGTGCACTTGCAAGGAATAAAATGAGACATTTTGGAAAATTGATCCACCATAACAAAAATAGACTCATTGCCCTTTTGCTTGTGAGGGAGCCTAAGAACATAGTCCATACTAACGTCCATCCACGGCTACATTGGAATGGTGAGCGGCATGTAAAGTTCAGTATTGAAGGCACGCTCTTTGGAAGTGTGACATGCCATCACCATTCAACAAAGTGCTCAACATCCCGTTGTAGTGTTGGTCAAAAATAAGAAGTGGAGACAAGATAAAGCATCTGATCTTAACCAATGTGACTTCTCTATGAAGCACACAAATATATAAAGGTGCAGACTACAATTAGGAATGCAAATATGATTTCCTAAGACAAGTTAATCATCTTGCAATAGTACTAAGAACAACCCCCTGCGCATATCTCCTCAAGAATCTGAGAAAAGAACAAATTGGAAATATGTAACTCTGGAAAGATGGAGAAGCCTCATATAGACAAACGTTCATTTGCTTATATTATTACCAGTATTCACTATTGGGTCATTCATAGCATTACTATACCTTCCTTATTCATTGCGGGTTGGTTATTTGTCAACACGGGTTTAGCTTACGATGTATTTAGAAGGCCCCATCTAAACGAGTATTTTACAAAGAGCTGATAAGGAATTCCTTTAATAACTAGCCGTTTTGATCCTTTGGAACAACTTGATGAATTTAGTATATCTTTTTAGGAGGTCCCAATGACTATAGATAGAACCTATCTAATTTTTACAGTGCGATGGTTAGCTGTTCACGGACTAATTACAAGCAATCAATGGTTACAACTAAGGGCATTAGCTACCTCATTGAGGGCACCGGATTGGTGCCTGATAACAAAGGTAAACTGCTACAAATAATTCGTCTAAGAAGCATATCATGCTGTAATCTTAGATTGACTACCAAGATGTTTTATGACATCATGGTCGATACATAGCACAAATTCCTTGTGAAGCAGATAATGACTCCAATGTTTGACAACTAAGACCACTACATAGAACTAAACATCATAAATGTTGTATTGATCTCGAGATCTAAAGAGCTTCTCACTAAAGTAGGTGATGGTTCACCATTGCTAGCTAAAAATAATTCCAATACCAACTTTGGAGGCAGCATCATAATGCAATGAAAAGTATGAGAAAAATCTGGTAGAACTAGAATAGGCACAATGGTGAGCATATGCATGATGAAATCAAAGGCTTCACTAGAGCCTAGAGTCCACAAAAATTTACTGTCTCAAACACAATCTATGATTAGCCCCATGATGTTACTAAAGTGAGGAATAAAATGACAATAAAAAGAATCCAATCCATGAAAGCTTCGTACCTCAGTCATAGTTTGGGGTTTGGGCCATGAATGGATGGACTCAATTTTGGCTTAATCCACAGCTAATCCTTCCTTAGCAACAACGTAGCCAAAAACAACACATAATTGGTACTAGAAAGCAAGGGGCGAGTAATTTGTTGATTATAAGTAGGGCTAGTAGTAAACGTGTTCATCTCGTGTTCGTATCGACACGTTTACAGCACAACACGTTTAGGTCGAACACGAGCACGACACGATAAATAAACGTGCCAAAAAGGCAAACACAAATATGACCAGCTTATGGTGCGCGTAATATGACATGACATGATTAACACGATTACTAAACAGGCCGTGATGAGTAAACACAATAACAACAAGCATATGGCATGTTTATGACCTAGCTAACTAAAAATTAAAAATAAAAAATAAAAAAAAGCCAATAAACAAAATTAACAAAAACACAATATCTAATCAATACTAACCTACTTCAAATATTTTAAATATTTTTATTTTTAAGTTTAAATGTGTTATAAACGGGTGGGTCATGTCGTGTCGTGTCGACACGTTTATAGCCCGTTTAATTAAACGTGTTAAGGCGTGTTAGATGTGTTAGCACGAATCCAGCCTATTTATTTTCGTGTTAATCGTGCCAACCCATTACGGCCCAATTAATAAACAAACAATCCAAACCTGTTTATCTCGTTTCGTATCGTATTATTGTACCATGTCCAAAATTGCATGCCCTGATTATAAGGAATACAATTCGTTGATTATAAGGAATACTGAAAAACAAGCAAATAGGAGAGAAAAGTTCTCTAAAATTTTACTATTAATAACAAAAATGAAAAAACAACCTAGCTCCAAGCTTTAAATAGAAAACTATAATTCGAAATAGAGAATGAAACTACAAGTTGAAAAGAATTAAGAGACACTACAAGAAAAACTACATTTAACGACATATTATTTATGACATGTAGTTTTTAAATGTCGTTAAAAAATACATACAACGACATCTCCAACGAAGATATTATTAACGACATTTGAAACAATAAATAATGACATCCATATAGATGTCATATTAAAGGTCTTCTTTTAACGATAATAGTTTAGTGTCATTAAATTATTTAACGACAAGTAGGAGATGTCGTCAAAGCCTTGGAGATTCTACAACACCTCTTATAGACGACATTGGTCAAGATGTCGTCTATAAGGGATATCATGGAATCTCCAAGGCTTTGACGACATCTTCTACTTGTCGTTGAATAATTTAACGACACTAAACTATTGTCGTTAAAAGGAAACCTTTACTACGGCATCTATATAAATGTCGTTAATTATTGTTTCAAATGTTATTAACAATATTTTTGTTGGAGATGTCGTTGTATGTATTTTCAACGACATTTAAAAACTACATGTCGTAAATAATGTGTCGTTAAATGTAGTTTTTCTTGTAGTGAGAGTAATCCTTTTTGAAATTGTAAACCAAAAAAATATCAAAATTAAAAATAAAAGATCCTAAATATTTAATGGTTGTTTAGAATTCAAAACCAACCTCAAAAAGGAAGAATTTCCATCCACCAGCTCCGATGTTTCGGTCAACCAGGAAAAGCAAAAGCAGGTTGACCGGCATTCGTCATTCTTCGAGTACGCATGCTACATCACTTTTACAGCAAGTTTTTCACCTCAAGGCCTCAGTTGCTTCCTAGGATGAAGATAATTATAGAAATCTCTAGATAAAGGAATATCTTATGATGCGTGCATCCACAAGAGCTTATCTTCAGATATATCATCTGAAATCACCACATGCTCAATGTCTTTGACAATTAAAGGAAACACACAAACAACAAAAAAGGGAGTTGGCGACGGTTAATATCCATTGTTAGAAGATTCAATGGCAGTATGGTCGGATCAAGAGTCATTATATGTCTTTAACGTACAATGACTGTTTTTAGTCGTCATTTAATATTTGCATGGAATATCATACGATTATTGGGAGGGTACTTTTAACAACAACGAAAAAAATCGCCATTGAATCTTCTACTTTTAATGATGGATTTTGAAAAAATCTTGTTAAATCCTTACCTTTAACAATGGTTTTTGCTCTTTTTTTTTTCTCTTTTGTTCCTTTTTTTTATTAAGAAACAAATGTTGTTATTGCATAAAATATATAAAAATCATTGCTTACGTGAAGAATGTGGAGGATTTACTTATGGTTTTTTCGTCAAGTAGCTGGTACTGTCAAAAAGGAAGATAAAATTAGGCTCCAAAAAAGAAAATCTTAGGCTCTTTTAAAATGTCCTTCATGTCCCATATGTAACTTCATCTAATAACTACAATAACAAAGCTATCATTAATATCATTATGTACTTGTCTCTTAAATTTGATATATATATTTTACAATAAACCACACAAAATGAGAAACCTTGATCAATTTTTTTTAATCTTCTTATATCCTTCGTTTTTGCGGCAAATACATCTGACTTTCGATCATTGCAAATGTATAGGCAAATGTAAACCTTTTCTCTGTCAAGATATTATTTTGACTCAATAGGTGTCCACAATACACTAGAAAAGATTAAAAAAAATTTCAAATATAATACAAAAAATGTTTACCTATAATTCGTTTTAAACATTTTAGTTGTTTGTTTATTTTTTTTCTTTTTATGATATTTTGGTCAATTCGTTGTCTAAAATAAGTGTACTTGACTAAGAAAAATATATATTTACTTCTTAAACACAATATAC
>CAMOHE010042963.1:1994-29408 GCA_946598075.1 Artocarpus hirsutus
ATCACTGAATAAACTTGGGTTATCGTCTTCCAATCCAATACAGGAAGAATGAAACGTACGTATGAATTGGGGACCATAACCAGAATAAATAACTTTTGTTATTTTAGTGTATTTCTAGTTTCGCCCATCATAAAATCTGGAAATTACAAATTGGTATCTACACATATAATATTTATAAAATAACCCATACATTATTTTTAATACCCAATAAAGCCTTTTAACTTTATCTTAATTATATCACTTTAATTTAGGCTTGACTTTAAGATAGCATTAAATAACACATTTAATTACATATGTGTGTCCACATGAAAAATTATTTTCTAACAGAAAATGCTTTGATGTGGAATAGCCAGCAGCGTTTGACACCAAACCAACCAAGGAGGTTACTGAATAGTGGAAGCCAGTCAAGGTAGTTGCTGCAAAACAGACAACAGTGTCAAAAATTCAGTTTAGTAATAAAGAGAGGAAAAAAAAATGGGAGTATGCTATTTGTGGTGAAATTTATTTGAAAGTGAGGTGATTAAGCCAAAAATCTCTCAATATTGAATTGGAAAGAAAGCACTTTGGCTCCTCCTTCCTATGCTTCTAATTGAGCCCAAAAGTGATTAGTGAAAGGCAAAAAATTTGGGGGTTATACTTGGGATTTAATGGCTTATCAAGATTGCCTGGTTCTTCAACCAATCAAAATTTAAAAGCTTCAAAAAATAAAATTAATTTAAGAAACCAAAAGTTCAAATATAATTAATCTAAAAGAACAACATGTGAAAATAACAAATTAAAGAACTCAAGTTTGATTAATTTATCAACCTACTAGATTAGATGGCATATAATTCAAGGGTGAAAGGAAGAAAAACAGACCAAAAGCAAAAGCAAAGCCTTGGGGGGACATGAGCAACTTGTTGGCCATGATAATTCCCACAGAACTCACAACGTTCATAGCCCAAGCTCCAAAATCACACACTTCAAACTTTGATCTCTTCTCCCCCATTTTACACATAAATTTTCTCTTCAATTTCCTTCTTCTCTTTGGCTCCAAAAACCAGCTTAATTAACTTCCTTATTTCCTTTCATCTTGTTTTCTTTTGTCCAAGATTTAATGTTCATATATAAAAAAAAACCAAGGGTAGAGAGAGAGAGAGAGAGAGAAGTGAGAGATGGAGAAGCAAATCATGGGCATAGGCAGTTAGCCAATCTGTCTCACCCCTCAAAAGTTTTCCCTGTGTAGAAGTGATCAAGTTTTGTTAATTAACATGGTATAAAACAGACGCAAAGTTTCTTGCACACACATACACATAAATTGCAAACAATAAAAAGGGACGAAAGTGAAAGTTAAGTGATGATTTTGCTGGCTATATATTCTTTTCTTTCGCTTTTCTGTCTCTTTCAGCAACCTCCATATGTTACTCTCATCAATAGTGTTATAGTTAATGTTAATGTGAATGTGTTTTTTAAAATCCAGTGAAAATGAAAACTACCCTTTTCCACTTGTCCTACCTTAATTCCATATCCTATTTTATCCTTTCTTGTAGATGCAAAGACACCCATCAAAAGTCCAAGCTTACCATTTACACTTAGTACACACTATCGAGGATTGTTTCCCCCTTTCTATTGATTATGAGGAAGGAAGACATCGGAGACACTCTAATTCACCTTTACGTTAAATTACAGGAATAAATAAAAAAAAAGGCACATTTTATAAATAATTATAGCATGAAAACCGAATCCATAACATCCCTTCTCCTAACACTTCTTTTATTTTTCGGAAAACTAGAGACAATGCCACAAGAATAAGGCATGTTATTATTCCTTCACTCGAATAAAAAGGGGTGGGTTGTACATCTGCCCCTTCAATAAGAAGGCTTGGGATTTTCTTTTTTCTTTTTTTTTTTGAAAAAAAACCCAGAACAACCCTTTATTTTGTCTAGATACCACTTTTGCCTCCCTTGTTATTGAAATGCCTAAACGCCTATATGTTTTGCCTAAATATAACTCTTGTACATCTTATTGTTAAAATACCCAAAACACCCCTTTTGTTTTTAAAATCATATTAAAAATACCCTTGAAGAAATTAATTTTAGAAAAATTTCAAGATTACCCTTCTCATTATATATATTAAATTGAGAGGCAATTTTGTATATGTGTGTTTTTGTTTCCGACGATATTTTTTTCTAAAATTATTCTTCTTAATTATTACTAAATCCAATTTAAAACATTATTAAATCAAAATACTAAATAAAATCAATCTTATAGAGTCAAAAACTCTCAAATAATTGAAGTCTTTGCTTAATTATAATATTTATTTGAATATTTTTAATTATCTTTTCTTTAATTTTTAAGTCAAGTTATATTTAAAACATTTAATATATATTGGGAAAGGTAATCTTGAAATTTTCAAAAAATTAATTACTTCACGAGGTATTTTGAGTATGATTTTAAAAAAACAAGGCGGTTGTGGACATTTTAATAATAAGAGAGATAAAGTGGTATTCAGGCAAAATACATGGGATATCTTGGGCAATATATTAAATTAAAAGACTATTTTGTGTATACGTGTTTTTGTTTCTGACAAGGTTTTTTATTTTTTATTAAACTTATCAAAAAACTAAAATTACCATTTCTAATCCTTACTAAATATAATTTAAAACATTATTAAATCAAAATACTAAATAAAATCAATTTTAAAAAGTTAGAGACTTTCAATTATTTGCTAGATCAAAAAATTTATTTGAACATATAAACTATCTTTTGCTTAATTTTTATGTCAAGTTATATTTAAAATATTTAATATATATTGGAAAGAATATCTTGAAATTTTAAAAAAATTAATTGCTTCCGGAGATATTTTGTTGCATCTTTTCTAGTGGCTTCACACGTCTCTAATTTCTTTCACGACTTCTACGACACTATTTGCACATCTGCAACAGTGATTGCTCATGTACAGTGGTCTTTTGGTCATCATGAGGATTGGTTTGAGATGAGTAAGACTATAGATTCAACGAGATTGAGTATTAGCCTTAGGGTTTGGTTTCAACATCGGGTTAATCCGGGGATTGAAATATTTTGATAATTTTTAAAAAATTTTAATATAAATGTTGTTATTAATTTCCACTCCACAAAACAATCCTTGGTAAATATTGAATTTAGGGTAAATACTAAACTCACCAACGTTATTCGTAAATATTATTTACTAAGTAAATAAATCATCAACTTTAATACTTATAAATTCTTTATTATTTTTTAGTAAATACATTTTTTGTCATTTTTTTATCTAGTAATCTATCATGGCGTATTAAATTTTAAATGAAATTTGAACTTTATCAAAATCTTAGTAAATATAAATTCTAAATTAATTTTGATATATCTTTGAGTTATTGGTAAATCTTTTGATTTAATGTTGATATATCTTTCATTTATCGGTAAATCTTTTATTTAGTAGTTACAAACAGTCTTTAATTTTGTAAATAAAGTATTTACATGTTAAATATTGGTTTATATAATATTAATTCAAATTAAAAAAAAATTCAAAATCAGTGTATATAGAAAGTTTGGCTAAGATGTTGATGTTTGGAAACATACTTTAAAAATATACATCCAAACTTTAGAAAAACTGCTTTAAAAAAATTACATGCCAATAGTTTCTCTATTGCCATTAAAATATACTAATACGATAGGCATTATGGAACGCAATAGAAGGGTGGTGGGAACCAGTGGTTAGAACCATTTTTACTGTAGCATATGAGAGCTTTATACTGTAGCAATTTTCTTATTGCTACGGTAGTATGTAAGAAATTTACATTGTTCATAACTGAGTTTGTGGTAAAAAGAATCAATGGTCGATTTAAATTCAAGACTCGGTACATGAATTTACAATCAATAGTCAATGGTTCAAATTAGTTCCGAATCTTTTTTTTTTTTTTTTGACAAAAAACAACATTTGTTTTCTTTTTAAACGGAAAAGGAAAAAAAAGTTTTTAGATATTCGTGATTTTAAGATACGATCATTTAAAAGGATTGATCCAATCGAAACAAAAAAGGAAGGGTTTCTTTATTAATCAATAGTTATGCATATTCTTTGAAAAGAAATGGATTATAGACAAAAGCGTATAAAATCTTTATTAACAATCATATGTGGAAGTGGGACTAGTGAAACGGATTTCCAAGAGAGACGGTACACGATGGACTCCTACATTTTCATTGCCAAAAAAATTATGGTATTTTTTAGCAAAAATATCATATTATACACTTTAAGAGACAAAAGTGTATAAAACCAAAACTGTATATGATATTTCTTTTTGATGGAATCTGTATTTAATATTTCGTTAGATCAACTACGAGTCCCTTCGTTCATTGCATGAAGTAGATTAAAAGATGTTGCAAACAAGCCTAAGACCGGGCGTACAATGAGTACTCAACTGTCTCTTTCATGTTCACCTCATATTTCATGGCGTGCTAGCATTTAACAGATTTAATGCAATAATAAGGCTACTATAATTTTAAAGGTGAGTGGGGTCAAAACGCAATTCCAAGAAGAGTTTTATCTCACAAGTTTTCTTTTAAACCATAAATTTTAGGTGAGACCATATGCAAAAATCCTACAGCGTATGAACCTGTGATCCAAAGTGTAATGTCCAAATTTAATTAAATAAGATTAGTATGCAACTTTCGTGAATTAGTGTCTAATTACAATTTGATCCTTAATTAAATATTTTGTGATAATTTCTTGTTTAATGGCATTTTATTTATTTTGTTGCACGATTTAAATTTCTAACAATTATTAGATGTTTTAAAAATATTAATGAAATAACCGACGTGTTTAATTAATCATGTTATTTATTTTAATTAAAATACTAGATCACCACCCGAGTTTGGGTGTGTAAAACAAAGACAAAGAGTAGTGAATCTTAATTGGTTCGGTTTAGCAGGTACGCCGTGGTGAAAAGTTCAGTAGATAACAAAACCCCAAGAACTCTACGACCAAAAACTAATGTTAAACATTAAAAAAAGCCCTCATACTTTACATCTTTCAGCTTTGCAACGAAGCAAGAATCAAGTATAATTAGCAGTAGTTACAGTGTCTT
Organism: Artocarpus hirsutus; assembly: GCA_946598075.1. Lineage (NCBI taxonomy): Eukaryota > Viridiplantae > Streptophyta > Magnoliopsida > Rosales > Moraceae > Artocarpus > Artocarpus hirsutus. The sequence continues at coordinate 7,073 of CAMOHE010042963.1, forward strand.
GCACCACTGAGACTTTAAAATAAGACAGTCCTCTTATTTTGTTTTGGTTTTCTTTTCCCAGGAAACAAACATGGGTTGAGTAACAAGTACAAGTTGGAATAAACTATTGAAGAAAGCTTCCAACGGAGAGGAGGGAAAAAAATTAGTTGACTCTTGACTAACTTTTCAGTTAAAAACAATGTAATACTCTTACATGCTACAGTAAAAGTAAAAAAAAAAGTTACTATATTGTAAAACTCTAATATACTACAGTTTACAGTTTTAACCAATGATTTTAACCATAATGCTAAACACCCTAAAAACCATGTAGTGCTTTCTTTGTTCTGCTGGTTTTTGTCCACGGTTTTTACTTCTGGTTGTCCCCAAGATCAAGTTGTCTGGACCTTGCATCGGCTTTCCAAACTTTCTTTTGAGAGCTATCATGAGCTGTAACAACATTCATCAACTAATTGTGATAATGGCACACATTACATTTCACATCGTGTCCCATCAAAAAGTTTGATTTTGCTGCTATTAAATTCATGTAACGTATCAATCAGGGAGCAGAACAAACACAGACAAAAGCATCAAGTTATGGGGAGCGGACTACAATCTCAAACTGATCAACGCGAATTGGTCTAAAGACACAATGAAATATTTGCCTATAACGACCCAAGCATAAACATGACACTCGGCCTCCGGAGCTACACGAAGGCATCCTTCTCAAGCAACTTTAGAACGTCATGCTGGTTGTTCAGCTTTGCAACATCGATGGGCGTCTTTCCATCTAAGTTTTGAAGAGTGCTGCGGTCACAAAAAACAAAACCCAAAAGTGAGAAAATAGGTAAATATAGAATCAAATAAGTTCACATGGTGAAGCGTGAAAATAAATGGTAGATTGACTTACACAGCAGCGCCATTCTCCAGTAGAAGTGCCACACACTCCTTCCTGCCATAACCAGCCGCGTAATGTAGAGCAGTGTTTTTGTTCTTGTCCAAAGCATCCACTTTAGCTCCGGCCTCGAGAAGAACTTGAGCACACTTGACCTGACATCAAACCATTAAATAAATATGAACAAGAAAAGTAAGATGTAACTTTTAAAGGAAAGAACTGAAAAGAAGACTACTGTTCTCATTCCCTCACATGGCAAGATACACCTTAAAACATTTTAAAAGTTGAAAAATTTGTTTCCCTTCCCAGAATTTTAAACTAAATTACACACAGTCGCAACTACATACACAACAAATAAGGAAATATCTTAAGAGGTCTCAGTTGATGCAAGTAATAACAGTGAAGCAGCGACAACAGAATTCCTTCAGATTATAGTTATATTCCTTGAGTACTAGCTACTATCATACCTCACCGTATCCACATGCAAAGTGTAATGCCGTTCTTCCCTCTGAATCTTCCTCACCCTTGTTAGCACCAGAGGCTAGGGCATTTTTCAGACCCTGAGAAAATGACAAAAAAATATAAAAAACTTGAAATATTTGTGTTGCTGCAAAAAATGAAAAGAAATGAAAAAGTATGCAAAAACTCACCAAGATTCATGATAATCAAACTTCTCTCATGAGGTTAAGCACTCGATATTGAATACTCATTTATCCAAATAAAGACTTTTTTGGGTCATCATCAATTCAACGAAACGGACATGTTACAAAATTAATTCAATGAAAGAAATCTTCAAATAAAAATAAGTTTTCCAGACAATTCCTTTAACTTAATCTACTCTGAAACTTTTAATTTACAGAAAAATTTCATCCAGAGCACCCACAAGTCACAATTTCCAGTTAATAAAACCTTTCCAATTAATATAAACCAAACTTCATATACCTCCACATCACCAACACTAGCAGTGTGATGAACAATTGATTCATCTTCATTTCCTGCATCTTCAGCCTCTTCAGCTCCAGTGTTGTCTGCGGAAGTGGCTGGATCTCCAACAGCTGCAAGACCCATTGCTTCACCCAACTTCTTCAGAACATCTTGATCATTCCAGTACCTAATAAAGCACCGTTTTTCTTCTTTAGCAAGATGGAATTATAAAGGTAAAGCGAAGCCCTGTATCCTAGTTCACAAGCAAAACAACACAACAAAATAACCTCATCATGGCAGCAGGACCACCAGTCTCTATCTCATCTAAGATAGGCTTCAATGACGGATCCTCCTTGATGCGCGCCATACGTTCCTCAAGCTGGTCTTTGTTCTCTGGATTTGCAAAGCTCTCAAGCATGGTAGACATGGATGGATCCTGAGAGAAAATCGTTAATAACCACAAATGTTTTCTTTATAGGAAATAAACAAAGAGCATTAAGACAAGCAGAAACAAAAAACCAAAGATACCTGCATTAATGCATTACCAAGGCGCTCAGCCATGGTCATAAACTGAGGATTTTGCATAACCTGTTGCATGGTGGAATAATACTGCTGAGAGTCAAACTGTGGAATGCCTTCATCAGCTGTCACGCCTTGAAAAGTTTTCTGAAGCTGCTCTGCCATCTGGTTAAAAGCAGGGTCTTTTGCTATCTGTTCGGATAGCTCCTTGATGCTTGGATCCTAAAGATATCACAAATGAGATACTTGTAAACAAAATAGGTTCCACTCAACTATAGAATTTAGTTACTCCATCTGTTAAACTAATAATGGAAAATGTTGAACCGTCGAAGAAAACATAACATACATTAAGCAAGCCAGTCATGGCAGAGAAATCAAATGGATTGGGAGGAAAGCCGCTTCCTGGCACAGGGCCGCTTCCTGGCACAGGGCCAGTACCAGAGGATGTCTCGGATTTCTCAGAGGTTGTTTTAGACTTCTCAACCTTCTTCTCTGTTGAAGCTGGCTTTTCATCTAAAAAATAATAATAATAAAATACACATGAGAATTTATTGATCACATCATTTTACAATCGGAAAAAAGCAATCAGAAAATCACATTTCCATAACACAATCCACACAAATCCCTAAAAATAATCTTGAAACCAGGTAATCAAGACATACGGTGCTCCAACATAAGCTTCCCTAGTTCATTACAAAGCATGATTTCCGATAAGTGTTTATAAAAGTGGTTCTCAAGAGTTAAAAATTATAGCGTTATGAAGTTCCAATGGCAATTTTCCACCATAAGAATCTTGTACTGTCCATAGCTTTTATAATCCCAAAACTTTCAATCGTTTTCTTCTTCATTTTACAAATGATTTTAGCAAACTTCACTGTTACCAGAGAGAGAGAAATCCAACAAAATTCCAAAAAAATTAAAAATCCTTCTCCACTTCAATCCCTAAACCCTATCCCACCATTAGAATTCCAATACACCTTTTGAATCAGATTAATCAAAAGATTCAGCCACCAAGACACACAACTAGAGAACTGATGATTACAGAAATCCACAAATACGCATCCATAACCCAAATTAATTAATCAGAAAAAGGATGCAGAGATTACCAGCGGGTGAATCCTTCGGCGAATTCGACGCCATGAAAATCGCTGAATCGAACAAAGAAACAGATAAGCTCTGTATCAAATTCTCAAAACAAATTTAAAAGATCCAAACCGAAATGTAGGAGCTGAGAAATTTCAAACCTGATCGTAAAGGAATGGAAGAACTGAGTTTGGGGCACGCAAAGAGAGAGAAAGTAGAGAAGGCTTGTAGATAGAGAGATCCTCACTGAGGGATGAAATTTCAGAACCCTATTAGGAGTATAAATATAATAGTCTTACGGACACCCACAAACACAAACTTACCCTTTGGGATATAAATATTTACTATATTTTTGTCCATTTTTTAATTGAAAAAGACATAAAATAAAAAATCATCAAAATTATACACTCCACCACCACTACCAATCGATGGTTTGATCTTCTTCTTTTTTTTAATCTTTTCTGACCTTTTTTTTTTTTTGAAGAAGAAATAAAATAAAAAATCATAAAAATCACCAAGCATCACATATGCCCAAAAACACAAATCTCTGTGGGCCATCTCAATCCTCAACTCTTCTCCGCCAACGTCACGCTGCTGTGCAGCAGTGAAATGACTCTTTTGCCCTTTGGGCTCTTTTTTGGGACATCTTGACCACCACTTTTCCGCCCAACATGATTACTTGCATAAAATTCAGCACCTCCTCTGTCACCTTTCGACTTTAGATTAATTTAGAATTTAAAATAATATATGAATGGCACAATTATGTTAGTAATTGTTATATTTTTGATGGTGTAATAAAACAATTCTATTCCTTTTTACATGACTTTATAATCACTTAATAACGTTCAAATTTATATATCGAAGTAAATTTATGAGCCGTTTGATGAACTTAGCTTGAATAAAAACTTGTAGTTTCAACTAATAGGATTTTTGGTAAACTCATTATTAATTTATCAATTTTAATTTAAACAGTGTATAGCTCTAATATGATATAGTGTAAAACGAAGTATGCTATAGTGCAAGCGATTACATGCTACAGTATTTTGCGTTTTAACTCTCAGTTTTATCTCGCTTCTCAAACACCTATAAATTTAATATAGAGTATTTTTCTTACAAAACTTAAAAGCAAACTTACTTTGAACTACCTAAACATATTGCCAAATCACCTATGTAAATTTTGTACATAAATGACACATCTAATTTTGTCACTTTTCAATAAAATTATGAATTCTATGGATGATACTTTTGTGAGAAAAAAAAAGTCAAGAAGAATAAATTACAATCTCATGCCGACACTTAATTATGAAAATAATAGCACACAATATTTCAAAATTTTACATGATTGAAAACTTAGACGGGTTATGTTGCAAAATATTTAACTTTAATAATATATTCATGGTAAATAATTAATTTACGAAGAGCATTTATAAGATAAATTATGCTTCATAAATGAGTGTTTTATTATAATTATGTCATATACATAACAATCATAAAGCATGTTAGTTAACCTAAATATTTTTTTTAAAAAAAGTGCACTTGGCACTGTTGTCCTTTTTGTTCATTGCACATTTATAATTTATCCCTTGAACTTTTAATATTGACAAGTTACACTTTGAATTTACAAATATGCAACAAATTAGCCCCATTGAAACATATTTTAATTTTTTTATTGATATTAACATGTGATTTTTACATATATTGTTAAATGAGAGTATAAAATGTTTTTTAGGTAAATGTTAACACAAATTTATATTCAAAACAAAGTTAATTTAAAATTTTTTATTTTGACAAAAACTTAATTAAACATATTAATAATAGTAAAAACAAAAATATATGATTAATGGTCTAATTTAAAATTTTCTATTTAGGCAAAAACTTAATTAAACATATTAATCATTGTGAAAACAAAACTAGCTATCAAGAGGGGGTCTTTTGTTACAAATTTATAAATTCATAATATAACTTGCCAAAATTAAAAATTCATAAAGTGAATTGTAAATATGTGATAAGTCTAAAGGACGACAACGCCAAAATACCCCTAAAAAATATTAATTTTGAAAAAATTATAATACATGATCAATTTATTCTATGAAATTGAAATTCAACACAATATTCAAAACATCTTAAAAATATTATCAATGACATAGTAATTAGTATTATAATATTACATTTTGTACTATATAATTATATGATAATTATCTTAGTGATATTATTTTGGAACAAATGTATAATATTTACAAACTTAAGTTATATTTTAACTCAATAAACAAAACTAGGTATTGACCTTATTGCACCTTTCAGTAGTATACCATTTTTTTTTACTACATTATTATTGTTTTATACTACTTATTTTTTCTTTTTTTGATTCATGATATTTCTCCTAGGAAAAAAGAATAAAATAACCCTAGACAACACTAATTTGTCTAATCTTAATTTAAAATACATGTGATCAATATTTTATTTATAATATTTAAGGTTGTTTGTGAAAACTTTCTTTCAAAAGTGGTGAGATTCAAAAACAATACCTCAAATCTAACCCTTCAATGAAAGGCCAGGTTTTAAGTCCCACTCTAATTTGGGCTTCTAAAGCTTGGCCCAGGTCCATTATCGTTGTAGATGGTAGGGACCACGTCGGTGATTTGATTTTTACTCTTGTCTAGTTTTAAACGGAGTAAATTAGGTGGCATAACTTTTTTTTTTGCTTAACCACTTATTTTTTATTCATCTAATTCATACTTCTTCTTTTTTAACCAAAAAAACGAAAATAATTTTAGATGATATTAATTTGCCTTCCCTTAACCTAAGATAGTTTTGATCACTTTTGGCCTTACTGTATTTAGAAGTCACCTTTTCAAAAAAAATTTTATAAAAAAGAAAAATTAAAAAACAGTTACACAGAAGCTATAATTTTCTAACTGACACCTTAAACTGAGGGGAAAAAAAATAAAACAAAAGGAGGAAAAAGAAGCCAGGAACAGTATATAACGGTAATTAAGCAAAATCAAAGACAGGACAGTGGAGTCAGAGAGGAGACGTGTGAGTTCTGAGGAGGCAAGGAATATCCCGAAAACCCAAAAAAAAAAAAAAAAAAAAAAGAACCTTGTAATGAAAAACCAGCGATGCGATTGGCTGACAGAAAAAAGCGTTCCGAGTAATCATAGGATCGGTGAGATTACTCTGATAATCGTCGGAGAGGATGTCCCAGGCTGACGTCTCTTACAGGTAAAAATTATTAAAAAAAACTTAATTAACTCCTTTTATCTCTCACTTTGACTACTGTGATTGTCAATTTTCTTGAAGCTTTGCAGTCAAATTTTTCTGGGTTTGTCTGTAAATTGGATTGATTTGGGTAAATCATTGAAACTTGGGTCCAACTGCAATAGCTGGCAAAATTTTGTCCTTTTTTTAATACTTCTTGTTCTCTGTCACAAGTTGCTCATCAGCGACTCTGTTTTGTACTTATAATAAATAAAAAATAAAATAAAATCTTAAGCTTCATAATTTTGAGGGCTAGGAATGGTTTTAGCCTTTAGGGGTAAGTAGATTGGTCTTTATTATAAATTGGGTTGCACATGTTAGTTAATTATTTTGCCCCTTGATTTAAAACAAAGTAATGTTAAAGCCTCTTTGATAGTTGATGAAGGGAAACATATTTTCAATTATGGTGATTCCTTTTTTTTCTTTTTTCTTTTTTTCTTTTGGGGATAACTAGAGGCTGAAATTAGTAAAAATTTGCCCGGTTATAGCTGACTTTGTATTTTGTTGTTAAGAAAAAGGGGGCCGAGGATAGATTCTCATCCAGATTTTTTGTGTGTGAAAACTTCGCCATTCGGGTGATCCAGTGGTTTAAGTTTTCTTTTAGGCTTAAACCTCCCAGTTCATCATCAATGCTTGTCCACGCATTCCATGCATACGCTTCGATTCTGATGAAGAATTATAGTAGAATTTTAAATTTAAAAGCCCGTTTGAGAACATGGTTTTGAACTAAAAAATTTTACTGTTTTGATTTAAATCAACTTTGCTACAATATTAGTCTCATAAAATATGAATTATTATAGTGTTTTACCTTTAAACTCTTTATTCAAATTATGTTCCTAAACGAGCTATAAATTTGTGTAGTTATACATACTCTGGCTTTAATATTTAATTTTGAATTAGGTTTATGCTAATCTTGTAGAGTTATTTACAATTTAGTTATATTTATATTTGTTCTTTTTCTCCCACAATTTAGTGATTGTAATTTGGATTCAGAGAATGTTTATGAGATTGTTGGCTTTCCTCATCTTGGGTTCTTTTCTCTCCCTAGAATCCATAGATATTCTAATTGGTTTTCCTCCTTTTGGGTTCTTGTTCTCTCCCTAGAATACATAAATATTCTCATTGGTTTTCGTCATCTTGGGTTCTTGTTCTCTCCCTAAAATCCATTCTTTTCTCTCTCCAGTGGTCCTTCTTCTATATCTTTATTCTCTTCTTCTCTGTAAATTCTCTCTCCTTTCCCTATTCTACATTGTGCTACATCAGATTCTTTCTTTGTTGTTTTAAATATAGAATTTGAGCTTTATACTTAACATATCTGGTCTTCTGAAAATTGGCATAGGCATAATGAATGCTCAGCGTTAATACAGATGATTTGCTTATTAGATGCGTCTTCTCTATTGTTTATAACCAAAGGATGTCGAATACATGGTTTTTTAAGTAGTCTATTGTATGATAAAAGTTAACTGCTTAGCATTTCTTTTGTATGATACTGGCTGCTTGAATTTGTTGAACGCAGAATTGATAATTTTCTTCATTTTTTGTACACCCTTGTATTTCCTTGTTTGCAGTTGTGGGTCTTGTGGATACCCTCTGAATTTAATGTCTTCCAATCGAATCACCTCTGGGATAGACTCTGAATATCGAAAATCCATAAAGAAAGGCCTAATCTCCTTCATTTCGGTTGATCTCAGTCGATTCACGCAAGTTGATGAGGTGACTTGTTTTCCTCTATCCTGGGGTCGTTATCGTCTGAAAACAAAACTCCTGTGCCGTAAATGTGGGTTTCATATCGGCTACGGATACGGAGACTCGCCTGCCCTTTGCGGGTTTGACTCTCCCAATTCCTCAAGTGTGGGTTGCAAGAAGTTCACTGTAAAGATTCGAGCTCTTCAACCTTCAGAAGATTGTCAAGAAGGTTGATCACCATGGAAGACCCTTCTGGTAGTGGTCTAACCTCCATCGTGCACCTGCCTGACGATTGTCTCCTCTTCGTATTCCAATGGCTAGATTGTACAACAGATCGAGAGTCCTTTGGCCTGACTTGCTGCTGGCAGCTTCGCATTCAAAACCTTAGCCTCCGTTCCTTACAGTTTGCATGCTCATTCACCCATTTGAGCCTTTCTTCACTAGCTTATCCCAATTTCAATGTTAGCCCCTTCTACTGTCTCTGTCCCTCTCCGTTTGCCTATACCTTCCTGATTCAGGCTTGACACCACTGCAGCATTTTGGTTCAAACTTGCAAGCCATTCATTTTGATTGCTGTTTTAGCATCACCGACCATGGAGTTTCCTTGGCCACTGCTGCTTGCCCATCGCTAGTGGTAGTTAGCCTTTATCATGCCATGTTACTGATGTTGGGTTAGAAAACTTGGCCAATGCTTGCTCAGGTCTAAAACAAGTGAACCTTTCACACTGCTCAAACATTTCTGACAATGGATTAAGGGCTCTTTCACAAGGATGCCGTCAACTCAAAGCCGTTAGAATATCTTTCTGCAGCGGCTTAACCGGCGTTGGCTTTAGAGGATGTTCGTCAACTTTAGCTTATGTCCAAGCTGATAGTTGTATTCTTGAGCTAGAAGGGATAGGGGCAATAGTTAGCGGAGGTGGGATAGAGTATCTAGACGTTTCTTGCATAAATAAAATTATCTTTCCCTTGAACTGTCCTCATATCAAAGATGCCTTTGCAGAAATCGGGAGAGGATTTGCTTCGTGCCTCAGAATCATCAACTTCCGGATGTGCAGAACTGTTAGCGATGCGTCTATTTTGGCAATTGCAAGGGGGTGTCCACAACTTCAAGAGTGGAACTTAGCATTATGTCATGAGGTAAGCATATCTGGATGGACATCTATTGGGGCGTACTGCAACAAGTTGGAAAAACTCCATGTGAACAGATGCCGAAACTTATGCGATCAGTGGTTGCTGGCTTTGCAAAATGGGTGCTGACGGCTTTCGGTTTTGTACATGAACGGGTGTGTTAGGCTCACTTCTACAGCAATAGAGTTGTTCAAATTTTACAGAGGCAACGTGAATACAAGGGATGAAGTAGGTTGTGTGTACAGCACCAAAGTGGGCATTTAGATAATCAGAAATCAGTAATATTTATTCGACTTGGTTCAGATGAGGAGATTGGTTGATCTATTGAAGATTGAACTTTTTTTTTTGACTTATTGTGTGTTTTCCTCACTGTGGAAGTGCTTCTTTCTCCTGTTAATTGTTGAAACGTGGGATTTGCTTTCTTATACTATTTCTGGACAGATTGGCTATATTATAAAGTACAAATTAATGAATTGCAAACAGAATTTGCTCATAGTTCAATTATAATCTTATACTATTACCTTGTTTCAATAACGCCTCACATATCTTATTGAGTGTAAGATACAGTTTAAAGAATCTTGTTACACAAGAAAGAGGACATGTATATATCAGATATTATCATTTGAGCTTCTAGAACTAAAAGTTCTATTAACAATCCAAATAAAGTATCATTGGAGGAAAAAAAAGAAGTATCCTCTTATAATGGGCAATTGAACACAAAACTACAGAGAAATGTTACAAACGTAGTATAGAAGAAGATTAATGGGCAATTGAACACAAAACTACAGAGAAATGTTACAAACGTAGTATAGAAGAAGATTGACCTTAGTTTCTAACCCACATTCTATACTCTAAAACAGCAGAAATGACAAACAAGATAAAAACAGCAACAGCATAACCGGCAGTCCACCCAGTGCCTCCATCACCCAAATGGATTCCATAGAAAACATTTGCTATTGCAAAAACAAGTAGAATCCTTCCCACGCCGTAATGGTACCAATTCCAGTATTTCCGATTCTTAGACTCTTTGTTTGGCCGAGCCAAAAGGGCCATCGCCTACAAAACAAAACAACGTTGTTAAAAGTTTGATTAACCTTTTGGAGTGCAGAGTGAAGTTTTTTCCAAGACCAAAAAAAAAAAGAGGTTCTTTTGTTACCTGGAGGCAGCCAAGCACCAAAATGAAGATGCCGAGACCTTTGTGGGTGGAGACATCGGCATCGATGCGATCTTCCAAGATAAATCCGCACAAGACTCCGATCACTCCGAGCAAAAATCCGAACGACTGAATGCCCATATGGACGTAGAACCAAAGAGGATCCCATTGCCTGCAGTAACGAGCAACAATTGATCCAATTACCATCAAGATTCCCCATCCTAGCATGCTCAGTACTCCATGGCTTCTCCTTAGTCCTTCATGTGGATCATTCTGCGATGCGCTTTGACCTGTTACGTTACATACAACAGTATCAAGAAACTAAAAAGTTGTGTAAACTCATTACATCAAGCTAAAAATGTATATGGATTATTAAATAATATAACAAAAAATCTTAATCATAGTAGTGTCCCTCACATCAACTTGGGGATTAGGCTGTATCTATTCTTAACCCAGTCAACCTATTTGATTAATATTAATGATTAATGAATCTCATTATCATTGATAATTATAAATACCACTATTCAGGCAATTGCTTGCGACTATGAAATTCATAGCTGCTGTTAAAACTACCATTTAACTTTTTCTTTGGAGCAAAAGGTGTAACTAAGAGGCCACCATGATGTCACAAATTATTTATAAAAAAAGAAACAAGTAAAAAATTCTACTTGGCCTGTTTTATTAGTCTTCAACCTTATAATTTAGTAGGAGCTTCTTTTTTTTTTTTTTTAAAGTATCTTTACATGACGACTTGATACATACTGAATTTAATATACGAAAGACAATTGAGAATTCTATCCTAAGTCCCCCCTTTGAGAAATAATAGGAAATGTTACTTTTTCAAAATTAATTGTAATAAATAGTAGGTTTTGAAAATATTTGTATTAAATATTACATTTATCATGTAAGTAGTTTATTTACCTATTTGCTTATTATCTAAATAAATTTTATTTACATAATAAATGAATTTATGGTATATATAATATATTTACCCTTATTTACAATATAAACATTTTTTATGTATATCGTAAATATGCTATTTACTCAAATATTTTCAAAACCTGTTATTTATATCAAAAAAAATTTAAAAATCTGATATTTTTCTTATTTTTCTCAAATGATTAAGGATTAATCCTACAAATGGTACTTAAGGTTTACTTTCAGTCCTACTATAATTCCAATGTTTAAAAAGTCTCATTTCGGTTTATAATTTATCACTTTGATTCAATTTTGACCTCTCAGTTAGTTAACTGTTAAATATTACACAGAATATTCTTTCTGGTCTACGGTAAAATTTTCAAAATTGGTATTAATATATGTCTAGATATATAATTTTTTGAGAGAATGAGGATAATAACAGATTTTTAAAACTTTTGAAAGTAAATAGTAAATTTTAAAAAATATTTGTAATAAATAGTAGATTTGTTATATGAAAATTTTATTTATTATATAAATAAGAATTATTTGTACCATATTTATACCATAAATATGTTATTTACTACAAATATTTTCTAAAATACAGTAGTGTTTACTACGTTTTCCATAATTTTTTTTAAGCCACCTAACGCAACCCACGCATCAGCCTAGCGCTAGCAGAAGGTAAAGTGGCGCAATCATCCACCATTTTTTGAAAAAAAAAAAACAAAAACAGTTAAGGTGGACTTTTGCAATTCTCACCGTGATCATTGCACGTTGAATATTTAAAACACAACAGAAAAAGAATAAGAGGAAGATTCGGAAGCAAAAGAAATTAGGTGTTATAGTTTTAATCGTACCGGTAGAATAATTTATAGAGGTGGAGACCTTGTCCCGGTGCTCCGTCAGCCGGTATTCAGGCTCCACCGGAAAAAACCCGCTGGGCCCCACCGCGTACAACAGCTGAGTCGCCGGCTGACTGGTCTTCAACTGGAACGCCAAGTACAAACGGTTCGACTGAGACACCACAGACGCCGAGTCCTTGACGGATGTCAAGTTCCCTTGGTCGGAATACACCGTGTCAGACGATGTACCACCGAGGTAATACTGTTTGACAACTCCGGCGCCGTTCGAAATCCAGCCCACGACTGCGCTCGACCCCACCATTCTTCCGTTGCTCGAGAACCCCATTGCCACGTACGAGTTAGTGTCTGTAGGCGCAGAGAGGACGAAGCTCCAAACATTGGAGTTTGATGTCTGTGCATACTGTAGAATTTTTTTAACCAATCACAAATTTACATACAAATTTACATGTCAATGTTGTAACCAAATATAAAAACTCTGAGTAACATAGCATTTTTGTATTTTTAGAGGTCATAGTACTTACTCTAAGGATGAAATCTTGAGCGTCCCAAACGGCGAGGCAGTGGAGGGAAGTTGTGTTGAAGGCAAGACCGTTGAGGTTAAGATTGGAGCTGCAGGAGTCTGTTTGTGAAGTCACTAGAGCTGAAAGAGCAAGGCTTGAGACGGTAATGAAGATTATGAAAGCGGACTTCATCTCTCTCTCTTGGTTTGTGAAGATGGTCTAAACAGGGAAAGTAATGGGGACGTTTAAAAAAGGACAAGTAGTGGGTGATCATTCCCATATGCGCTTACCTAGAATAAGTTGACAAAAACTTTGGCTTTTTATAATTTAATTCGCAAAGTAATGCAACTATTCATTTTAATAAGTGAAATGAATCTTGGACATTGACGAAAAGGATGTAGTCATATAACACATCAGATTACGCGTGTGGGAGGGATGGAAGATTAGGTGAGAGCCTATAGCTTTTCTCCGAATTTTCTGAGGTGGTTAAAGAAATGCAACCTTTGAATTTTATTTTATTTTTTTGAATATTAGTTATGTTAAGTTTAATTATTAAGTGTATCAATGTAATTTTTGATATTAATTTTAGTTGTTTAAAATTTTGTTGCATTTATTATATTTGAAAATTTGATTTTTAGTTTAAAAAAAAATCAAATGATACTTTTACACCAAATTTTTTTATATTTACGAAAACGTCCTTGGGCCTTTTCTTTTTCTTTTCTCTTTTCTTTTTCTTTTCTTCCACGCTCTCTCTCTTTTTCTCTTAGTCCTCTCTCTCATCACTCTCTTTCTCTCATTCCCGTCTCTCTTCCTTGCTCCCATTTCTCTACAAAATTTCATTCCCAGGCTTTAAACTCATTGATTTGAAGCCAAGAGACAGAGATTGAAACGAAAAATCCTCTTCAAAAACGTTGATTTGAGGTTAGCCCTTTTTCTCTCCAAAATTTTGATTTTCATTTTGAATTTTTATGCATTTTGCAATCCGAACTTTGGTGAGCTTAGATAATGTTTAATCTAAGCTTATAAGACTAGTTTTATTATGAATTTAAACTTTATTTGAACAAAAATCAACTTATTCAAGTTTTTGTATTTTTCTTTGATTTTGAAATCAATTGTGCAATTGAGTTTAAATTTGAAGAACATGATTTAAATTTGTTCAACTATGATTTTCTATGCTTTCTATATGATTTTTATGCTCTAGGATTGAGAATATAGGTTTTAATTTAAAATTTTGAGCTTGGGAAGGTCGAGACTCGAAGTCTCGGGTCCCCAGATTTTGCCAGTTCGGCAAACCGAACTTGACCTTTGGCATGCTGGATTCAAGAGTTTGGCAAGCCAGATTCAAGAGTTGGACAAACCAAATTCATATCTTCGGCAAGCCAAACTGTATCAGTTCAGCAGGTCGGTCTAGATGTTCGGAAGGCCGAACTGTGCAGATTCGGTAGGCCAAACCAAGATGTTCAGTAGGCCGACTATGAACAGTGAAAATTGTATTTTTCTTTCGATTTTCAATATTTAATGATTTAGAAATGTTTTAAAAGGATTATGATTTTGTGTTAGGATTATTTTGAGTCAAAAAAGACACACTGATAATTAAACTAACATAATAATATTTATTGAAAGTAATTTTTTATTTTAAATACAGTTTTTAAGCTTTTGAATGTTGATTGGAGCTTACGTTGGATTTTATTTGGAGCTTACGGTATTGGATTTAAATGATGTAGGATATTCCTATCCCTTTCTTTGGTAGCCCATTTTAAATTATTTTGGCTAAAGTTTATTTCTTAAATATTTCATTTTAAGAATGATTTCTGTCTTTGATTTTGAAGAATTGTATTTTGATATTCTTTTCGATTTTCAAAACCCATACGGTGATATTTTATTAAGTTTCATTCAAGTAAGTATTTATTGATTCTTGTTAAGACCTTGAGATTTGTTTACAAATGATATTTTTATCTATAAATGTTATTTTAAAATAACTTGTTTTAAAATAATTATTCTACTAGGCCTTCTACTCACGTTTTTCTGTTTTTAAAATCCCCTTCTAGGTTTGAGGAGAATGGATGGGCCCAATATTGAAACTTAGCTCTTTGAATTGAAATGGTTTTTCCTCTAGAACTATTGAATGATATATGCACTGTATGACTTATCCTGATGTAGATGTTGTTTTTGTCTCCATTATTTGTATGTTTTTAATTTATTTTAGAGATGATAGTTTACGATGATTTTCAATGATTTTGTATTATTAATATTATGATTTACTATTTATCTATTACCCACATTCGTGATAAGCACCCACGCGATGGTGAATGAGAATAAAATCTCAGCTTCACCTTCGTGGCATTCACATGATGGTAATCGCCGATGATATTATTTATTTTCGATGATATTTATTTCGAATGAGAAATCTACTTTATTTATTTATTTACTTTTTCTTTATTTACCTTGTTTATTTATTCTAATTTACCTTATTTTCATCATTTTTACCCAAAACTACTGACCCTCTTCCCGGGGTGTCATAAAGAAAACAGGGTTCAAAACTCATGTTATTAGAATTAGACCAAGGAAAATAAGAAAAGGTGAAAAATTTGAGTGTGTGTGTCCTTTTTAATAAATATATAGGTTTTTTTTATTGGGATCCCAATCGAGAGTGTACGTTTTTGTGAATATTTAACGGTTGAAAGACAGATTTTTAACTGCAAGTTATTTTTTTTCAATACCGATAGAAGAAATTGCTTATATACATTATATATGTTGCGTGTGTATACATGCATATGTACATTTTAATTGAAAAGGAATTGAACGGTAAAGCATGATTTAGTAACAAACGGGCCATAAATGTTGTGCTTCTACAGGTGAGACTAAAGTTTCTGTTTGGTCTAACTGGTGATGATTTGAAGCAAAGCCAACGCAGGCTAAGCGAGTGCCATGCGTATAATGAAACCTGCTTTGCGTAGACCTACCATTTTGGCCTTTCTTTACTCATTTTTATATGTTATACTTCAAAACTCCTATAGAGACCTTAACACAATGATAATTAGTTTGAGATACTAGACAAGAGCTCTTAATCGTGAAACAATTTACAATTTCCATGATGTCTGTATTTATGAGACATTTTAGAATGCAGCCAAACTGTGGAGTTTTGTGATTCGGCTGATAACCACGTCGATAGTACACGAGTTAAGCACTTCATATCTACATGCTACCAAATTCTTCGATAGCTCCTTCTGCGGTAACCCATGGAACTGCTGTTTTAGCCCCATCAACCCCTGAATATACCAAATGAAATGAAGGATAAATAACTTCAACTGGGCAGTAACATAGTAGATTTTATCAAACTCATATACCAAGATTATTTACTCCTTCAATTTCAATAGTGTTGTCTTTTCATATCTTTCCTTCTGTAACAAATTGTCAGTTAAATTTTAGCATTCCCTCCTAACAAAATTACTCTTGAACACTAAAAAGTACCCTTGTTTTGAGTTTGAAGATAAGATATGCAGTCAAAAGATCACATGAAAGCGTCACAAGTCACATATCTCACGTACTTAGAAAATGACCGAAAGACAAGCCAGAAACCACAAGCACTTGGAACTAGAATTACTTGTTTACAAGCAAACTATATGACATGCTATGGGCACATAATGAATGCATACAATTAAACGCACACACTCAAATATGAAATAAACAATTAGAAGTTGCTTTACGAGCGAATCTACAATCAGCTAAGTACAGATCTACAGCTTAAAGGAACTTACTCGACGAAACATATGCTGGTAAGCTGACATATTTAGGACATGAACTTGAACCCATCCCATTTTGACTGGTTGATTTAATCACACAATCCCGAGGCTACAAGAAATATTCAAATATACATAATAGATAAAGAAACTTTCACATAAGGCAAACAAAAGTGCATGACTAAACCATGTACCAAACTGAAACAAAGGTTTTCACTGAAAACACCCTAAATAAACACATTGAGCATACAAAGATAGATTTAAATGAGTAATTCTATTATTGAATTTGAAGTAGCAAATGCCTTAAAGCAGTTACTGATCCTGATCCTTAATTGGCTTGTATTTGTTTACAATAGATCCGAAATGAATTTCATACAAGTGTTACCTTAAAATCCTTGTAGAAGCAAATTTGGAGTTCTTCTATAGCTCCATTGTTGCAAGTCAACAATGGGGTTGCGTGAAAAGCATTCTGAATGACAGAAACAATGCCTCCAAAAGGATATTTTTCAGTGTTTGAAGGTACATATCCTTCTTCAGTGAGGACTTTCTGAGCATAGCGCGAAACAAATCCATAAATGATATGCATAAACTTAATAGCATCCAAATTTGACAAAAGATCTTGATCAACAATGCACAGTTTTGCAGTTCCGTATATTTTCACGCTGTTATTGCTACTCTGATAATAAAGCTTGAAGCTATTCAACCTTTGAATTCAGGTTTTATGAATCTTGTAAAATGTTTGACATACCTCCAGAAGAAAAGAGTTCCATTAGAGCTAACTGAAGAGCATTGGGATTTAATTGATCTCAAGATTTAATTTCTAAAAGACTTACGGTGACATTGTATTTGAAATAAACATTAAGGGCTGCTACAAAGTAACTGTATTCATCCCAAACAGCAGGAGAGGAGCAAGTCCCATGCTTTTCTGCACGTAACAATGCAAATGTAAGAAGATTTCATATTCCAGACAAACCATGGTAAAGAAAAAGAGTTCAGACAACATGCAGCAACTCAGCACCCTACACAAAATCCAAGTTTTCTAGGAAAAAAAAAAAAGCACATATATTTGACATAAAGACAAGAAAGAAGAAGACAATCACCCCACTGCCAACGATGTAGCGTCCAGTTGACCCATCGTAGAAAGATATGAAGAAAGAATGTCAGTTCTGTGTATGGTCACTAAGAATTTGGCACAATGTAAGTTCACAAGAAAAATAATAAAAAAGAAAAGGCTACCTCATGAGCCCAAAATGATCCTTTACTGCCACGACAGCCTCTTGGTGAACCACAACTTAACGATGGCCAATACTTCTCAAGACCATCAAGCAATGTTGATATCTACAAATTTAACAACAGAATACTAGTATTACAGAGTTATTTTTATTTTATTTTATTTTATTTTTCTAAGAAATCATTATGGAAGAGTTACACTTGTCTGCACAAAGCACATTTCATTCAAGGCATGGAAGCGCCTCTATAGAGCATTACATGGCATGTGTTGGATCCAGAACTTTTTAAGGGTAATCAATTATCCAATTTACTCATTAAAGCTATTTTCTCTGGTCCTATCCACGAGCTATTTACTCGTATAATGGACCCAAAATAACAGTATATGCAAATTGTGAATACATACCTCTTTCTCATCAAACCTCTTCTGCGTGCAGCAGGATGGCCAGGTTCCGTCATTGTAGTCAGGCCACAACCCATCTGCATACAGGTTAGAAAAAAACCGATAAAGCACCATACCTTGTTGGGGATAAACATTGCAAAAGAAAATATAGTGATAACACAGATTTCATGACTTGCTAATGAATCTTCAAAAACATTTTTCCTGGGAGGAATCCCCGAATCGGGATGTTTTTCTGTTGGTAACGAGCTTGATGTTTTGAGCACGTGAAAAATATCATTTCTAGGACTGATCTCAAAAATATCTTTTAGAAAAACTAAAACGAAGAAAGTACTTGTTCAAGAAAAGAGTAATTTGGTGTATACTTTTTTTGTTATTAAACACATTTTCTCCTCTTTGAGGTTTCTTAACGAGGTAAATATATAAATCGACATAGGCAACTTACGGATTGTAAACTCGGTTGGAGCATTTGCACTGAAAAGAGGGAAACAAAATTGAATAAATATATGTTAAAATCACCTTTCCAGAAAAATACAAACCACCACAAGTTTATAACTTCCACCTTTCAATCGATGCAATAAATCAAATAAAGCTTGACAATCCTTGTAAAAAAAAAGAAAAAGCGATGGTCTACTTCTCTACAAAACTACGTTCGCAAATTTGATGTTTTTCAGCTTGAATTCAATCTGTTTCATCTAAATTAGTCCCATTAATTGCTAAAAATAACCTATATAACAACTAAAATTAAACAAACCGTTTCATTCCAAGCTTTCAATCATAAGAAAGAGAGGTAGAGAGAGAAAGAGAATTTAGAACCCTCGGCAGCAAGCATTGGAGGGACAGCAATGGCGGGTGCGAAGACAGTAGGTGGGAGGCCATTGAAGCGCCAAAGCGAAGTAATCGAACTCTCTCTGAGCTTTCACTTTCGTGATTCCAATTTGATCTCCGATTCCGATTCCGCTTGCCTTGGTTATGCCAAAGAAAGCCACTGCTATCAAGACCGTTAAGCAAGCCAGCTTGAGGGCAAGATGAAGAAGAAGAAGAGCCATGGCCGCGAGATAAAGGCTATGCCGTAACGTTCCTTCCTATCTCTCTCGTAACCTCCGCTCTTTTTATATTGCTTTGTTCAAGACAACGGTTATATCTTTCTTTCTTTTTTTTTTTCTCCTCTCTCTCTCTTCTTGAAAATTAGCACCTCGTTGATTCAACAGACTATTTTGCTTAAACAATAACTTGAGTTCGAGTTCTCGTAAACACAGCCTCTTCGTTTTCCTTTTAGATTGAGACTAAAGAAAAAGAATAATAAATAACAACGGTTAGGTTGTCAAGGCATCTGCGAATATTTTAACAAAAAAAAAAAAGGCATTTACGAATATTCCTTACGTTGGAAGAGCGTGTTTGACTTTTAGATACGATGTCGTTTAAGTACCCTGTATAAAACGACATGTTTTTCTCTTCTACATTTTCAGATCAAAATGATAGGTCGTTTTTTCTGACAGAGTTTTGCTGTGATTCCAAAAAAATAATAATAATAAATAAATAAAAATAAAACGATAAGGACGAATGAAATTATGATGAATATTCATTTTTCGCAGCAACTAAAATATTAAAGAATAATAACGATACGTTTGATAAAATGGTTTCTTTGTTTGTTTTTAAGTTAAAACTGCGTTAAACTTTCATACACGACATGTTGGTAAGTTTCAACAGGTCGTTTTCAGTCCAAGAGTTCTTATTATCCCATATAGTTAAAAACGACATGTTATTTGTATTTCTTAAGTTTAGGATCCGTTTGGTAAGTAGATTTGAATTAATGATTTAATTTGAATTAGTGTAATTTGAATTAGAATTTAAGGTAGTGATTTAAATTGTTATTCGAATTGACGTTTGGATGTGCATTTAAGTTTTGATCTAAGTATGGAATAAAATTGATATTTATGTTTGGAAAGGTAGTAAAGATAGTTTTTGATTTATTAATAAATCTAACAAAATCTTAATGTTAATGATCTTAAAAAATATGCAATATGGATCTTGATTTATTCCTCTCTTCATTATGAACATAGTGAAAAAAGAATAATCTTAATTGGATATCAAATGAAAAAGTTATGATTTTTTTTCTCAAATATAGGAAAAAGAATTTTAATTTTTACTCTAGCAAAAATATCGGAGTATCAAAAGTTTAAAGGGATGAAAATTCTGAAAACTTGGATTCTTGATACTCAAATGATTCAGATTTTGAGGGAAACAAATATGTATTTAAAGAATTCTTGATACTTGAATCCAAATTTGACTTTATTGAGTTCAAAAAATGCTTGAATCAAACACACCCTTAGACTTTGAAGTGTATATATATATATACACATATATATATATATATACACATATATATATATATATATATATATATATATATGGGGCGTATGCTTCGCTTTTTATTTTCAGCAAATAGAGGCACATGATCTTTTAAAGGGCAAGAGATATAATATAAGACCACCTTTTGCCTGTATTCGGTTAATGGCCTTTATAAACTTTATACACTAACTTATGTTTATGTGGTGTTATTAACTGTGAGGTAACTATCTTATGTAATCCAACGGTAGTTAATATGCTAAGCAATTATGTTATGAATGTGCTATTGGCACTTTATGCTCTAAGCTAGTATTAATATGGATGGCATTTTTCAACGGGCTATTTTATTTATGGATTATTTTCATAAACCTCTGTCTTATGCATCATGTTTCAGTTTGTCCATCGATTTTTCCAAACACGTCAAAGCATCTCTTGATTTATAGAAAATCATTCAAAATGAACTCTACGTTCAACTCTGTCGATAGTATTTGACGTGGCTATTAGAGAATAAATCACAAAAGATTTTCATGATATTAGAGAATAAATCACAAAAGATTTTCCTGTATTTTTTAGATTTTTGTAATTAGTTGAAATCCCCTAATTGCAGGATAGTAATTAGCTGTAATCTCTTAATTCTAGGATAGATCCCTAACTTTGTGCTTTTGTATAACTTACCATAATGCTTAATTCTCTGTATATATATATTACCCAAATCAATAAGAAATACTAAGTCATTATTTCCTCAATCTCCTTCTCTAACATGGTATCCAGAGCATAATCATCTTGGCCTTAATTTTTTTTTTTTCGGCAAAGCCACCTAGAAATTCTTCCTTCTTTCTCGAACCGTAATGGCTTCTGATTCATCCTCTTCCACAACCAATGACTCTGTCATCATTCACAACACCTAAGACCTACAGA
The DNA here is from genome assembly GCA_946598075.1 of Artocarpus hirsutus. NCBI lineage: Eukaryota > Viridiplantae > Streptophyta > Magnoliopsida > Rosales > Moraceae > Artocarpus > Artocarpus hirsutus. Next base: position 28,610 of record CAMOHE010042963.1, read on the forward strand.
ATCCCCTCCTTACCATCAATCTCTCCAACATAACCAAATTATCCTCCACAAATTATCTTACATGGAGCCTGCAAATACAATCACTCCTTGAAGGCTATGACCTCCATCACTTTCTTCACGGCACTTCTCCACCACCTCCACCTACAATCACTACCAATAATGTCCCCTCTCCAAATCCGGCCTATCTCACCTGGAAAAGACAAGATCGTTTAATCTTCAGTGCTCTTTTAGGTGCAATCTCTGTCCCTCTACAACCACTTATTGCCCGTACCACCACTACTCATGAAGCTTGGCAAACCTTGGCTCACACGTATGCCAAACCGTCCCGTGGCCACATTAAGCAATTGAAAGAGCAACTAAAGCGTTGCATCAAGGGTACCAAATCCATCAATGAATATATGCAGACCATAAAAACTCATGCAGATGAACTTGCTCTTCTTGGAAAACCAGTTGATGATGAAGATCTTATAGACCGGGTTCTTGAAGGACTCGATGATATGTACAAATCCATCATTGATGCTGTCAATGCACGTGACACGCCAATTTCTTTTGCTAAACTACATGAAAAACTTCTCAACAAAGAAGCCTCTATTCAGTCACATTACTCATCCCACTTGTCTCTACCGGTAACAGCAAATCCAACTACATCCCGCAATCACCCAAATTGGCGACCACAGAACACCAACCAACAAACAAATGGTTCTCACATCACACCTTCTCCCAATGGTCAACGACAACCCAAACCCTATTTAGGTCGTTGTCAAGCATGTGGTGTCCAAGGACATACTGCCAAACGCTG
>CAMOHE010042965.1:0-42256 GCA_946598075.1 Artocarpus hirsutus
TTAAAATGGGTGAAAATCACAAAATTTCTCCTGGCTCGGTCGGCCTGCCGGTTCCCCTGGTTCGGCCTGTCGGACTGCACAGTTCGGCCTGCCGGAGGAACAGGTTCGGTCGGCCGAACATCTTCAGGTTCGGCCTGCCGGTCGGATGAATCTAGCCTGCTGATCCTTTGAATCCGGCCTGCCGAACACGAAGTTCGGCCTGCCGATCTGGGAAAATTTCAGAAATTCCCAAGCACGGGTCTCGGCATTCCCAAATTCAAATCTTCAAATCTAACATGTTTTCTCAATTCCCAGGCATGGATATTCATCATAAGCAATAGAAAATCATAATAGAACACTTTTGAATGAATTAAAACAAGTTTTAAACAAGATTTTTACAAAAATCCAAAAATATAGAAAATAGAGGAAAAATGAAAAATCTTGATTCTAATCCGTTTTTGAGGGAATGAAGTTTACATTCTAGCTAATCTAAGTCCATCTAACTTAGATTGAAGCTTTTCTAGGCTTAGAAACTCTAAAATTTCAAAATGTAAGAAAATCTTTAAAAAATAGAAAAACTTTGAGTTTTAAAATCTAACCTCGAATCAAAGCTTGAAAACGTTGTTTTTGTTTTGAATCTTGTTCCTGAGCCTTCGATCTCCTAGCCCAAAGCTTGAAAACGAAATTTGTTTCAAAAATTTTTGAGAGATTGAGAGAGAGAGAACGAGAACCCGAGAGAGACGAGAGAAAGAGGAGAGAGAGAGTGCACAGGAGAAAATGAGGAGAGAGAGAGGGAAAGTGAAATAAATAGAAGAAAAGAGAGAAAAGCAGTTGCATAAAACTATGTGCAACCACACTCTGTTTTCAAATCAAATTGTTTTATTAAAACTTAAAGTAACAATCAAAAACAATTTAGAATAATTTAAAAATCACTAAAAGAGTAAATTAACACAAAGTTTCTTAATTTTCACAAAATAGTCAAATTAAGTTTAAAACACTCATCACGGCACACTAATTCACCATTTAACACTCTTAATACTATTTAATTAACTTCGGCGTGTTACAGTTTGGCACGGTGATAGAAACCATTTGTTAGAATTATTTTTATTGTAGCAATTTTTTCCTTTTTACTGTAGCATATGAGAGCTTTATACTGTTTATAACTAAGATAGTGGTTAAAATCACTCTTGTCAAATAGGATGTAAGTTTTATATAGCACCTGTATCTATAGGATTGTCCTTCGACTTTTGATGGAATATATATTTGCCGGTGGAGATAAATTTAGAAATCCATGTCCACTTTGAAATATGGTTTCATTTGGGATGGAGCTGGGTGAACTGGATTAACGTTAATATGCAGATAATTTTATGGTTGATGACTCTGCGATAACCGTGTGATAAGCCATTGAGGATTGGCTGCGATGACTCTGCTTCGACCATAGAAGCAGAGTTTGTATCATGCTTTGAAGAGACATCATAGGCTATTTAGTTGAGGAGTTTTATTTTAGGGCTAGAGGTTATAGACTCGATGTCTAAGCCATTGAGGATTTACTGCAACAACTTCGCTGTAGTGTTTTTGGCCAAGAATAGTAAAAGCGGGATTCGTAGTAAACATGTCAACATTAAGTATTTAGCCATTAGGGAACATGTTAAGTCAAGTAAGGTGGCTATCAAACATATCAATACTAAATTAATGGTTGCCGATCCCTTGACAAAAGGTTTACCACCTAAGGATTATAAAGGACATGTTGAGCATGTGAGACTTAGTTGTATTTTGTAAATTTCGTGTAATTGAGATACCCTATATATCGTATTACATTTTGGTCGATATGAAAACTCCAGTTATTTCAAAATTTTCTCTCTTTTTTTTTTATATACCTAAAGTTTAGAGAATGATTATATAGATATTTGAATATTTTGAATAGGCATTTGGAAGCTCATTCATAAAGATATGTACCACATGTGTTTCTTATTCAAGGGAGAAAGTTGCATTGCAATACATGGAAGGTAATAATTGCTGTTAGAGAACTTACCATCATAATTCATATGATTTAAGCTCTTTTGTTTGGGTATAACAATATAGGAAATTTTTGTTTTTGTATTAATTTTAAATTGTTACATATTGTGGGATTTATGGGCTAAGTGGGAGAATGTTAAAAACTTTTATTTATATAAAAATTATACAATGTAATCTTTTTTTTTTTAAGAAGTGAATTAAAATTTGTCTTCATTTTATAAATATCACTTATATGTCCCTTTTTTAAATAACATATATTGATAATCTCAAAAATACCCTCTAAGTAGACATTATCATGCATTTATGTTTATTTTTTAATAAATCTTCTTATTTTCTCATAGTTGAGTCATTGAAAAAATGATATTAGAAAAATACAAATATACTTAATTAACTTAAACAACAAAAAAAATCATCTATGTCATTAAATTACTTACAATAGAATTTTAAAAAAAGATTAATACAAGAAGCAATAAAAAAATGAATACTATTAACTTAATGTAATATTGTTTACATTAGCAATCCATAATATTAGCACACCCTAAATAAGAAGTTATATTATCACTTGAAGTCTTAAAAAATGAATCTCTTTAAATATCATTAGTATTATTTATCATGAACTTAATAATATATCAATTATATAATCTACAAGACACAAAAAAAGACTTAATAAATATTATTTCATTAATTTAATTACCCATCACTACAAAGTAGAAATGTTATTACCACTTAAAGTTTTAAGAAAATGAATGTCATTACATATTATTAATTTAATGATATATTAATTATATAACATGTAAGACACGGAAAAATACTTAATAAATATTACATCATTAATTTAATTACAACATCCTAATTCTAATTTATCAGTAAATCGTGCTTCTATAAAAAAAAAAATTCTATTATTTAGTTGAAGAAATTTTAAAATCGTTATTTTGGATACCATTTTGAATTTAAATAAAAAAAGCCTAATTTTAAGGATTTTATTAAATATAATAATATCATAATTTATTTGAAATCTTAAATACATATATTCTAATTATTCTAAAAAATAAATTAAAACTAACAATATCATTATTTAAGTCATTAATATCTTAATATATATGCATTAAGGCATATAAAAAAAATTCATAACTAGAGACATATTTTAACTCTACAAATAAAAAAGAGCTACATGCCTCATAAACCCTTTGTTTATTAAATAAATAAATGTGTCAGTTTTTGTGGTCCATTAATAGTATTTAAATTTAAAATTAAGACCCACTAAAGTATGGTAAACACCCACTAAAATAACTAATCTAAAACGTGGGACATGCTTTTGGAGTAATCACCCAGTTGCTCCTATATATTAGCCCTCTTTGATGGGAAGAGTGTGCTAAAGAAAACATAAGTTAAAAATTACAGAGGGAATAGGGTCTCTAGTCTACAGGAGAGTCTGTGAGATTCCATCTATATATAGATATTAGGCCTTGTATGGACTAGCCAACTATCCCCAAAATTGTTTCTGACAAGGTTTTGAATTTTGATTGCTATGGCTAGAGGTATAATCTATTGCTTCTGCTTTTGCAATTGAAATTCCTGAAATTTCTAAGAGCGTTTGCTACACTTCTTGTTGGAGGAACTATCTATACTTGTTCTGCTTTGAATGATTGTTTTTGGATAGGTGTTTCACCTATTCTTATTAGCTCTTTAGTATTGTATAGGTGTTTCACCTATTTTTATTAGCTCTTTAGTGCATTGCAATTGAGTAACAATATTCACTTTTACCCTAAAAAAAAAATAAAACCGTAAATAATGGGTAATTTGAATAGATAATTCAAATACAAACAGGAAGAATATCACTGCGTACATGCGTAACGATGCGAGTACGTGGTTGACTAAATCTCCCTCTAAGGCAACTTAATAGCACTAGAATTTATTCCCATATCTCCCGTAAGGATCTGTTAAATAGGCATCAAGAAGTAAACGTACAATTAAATTGAGAATGATAAATATTTCCTTCAATATCTTAGCGCTTATCAATGTAGGACTGTCCTCTAACGATTCTATCTATCCGACGCCGTCAAGAAACACTATCAGAGATTTCTCGTCGATGGACTTGCTAGATTAGATTTTGACTCTCTCTCTCCCTCTCTCTCTCTGCATTCATTTATCTATATATATATATATATATATATATATATTTGCAGATAACAACCAATCGACGTAGGTCAAACAGTTGTAGAACACATTCGTTATCCCATTATTAGGACTACACATGTAATCTCTCTGTCTCTCCTCTTTCGTTCAAAGATTCTGCTCCCACAATAGATACTTTGTACTCCATATTGAGAAAAGATCATAAGGAATAGACGTAAATAGTAATTTTATGATCCTGCCAAATGGAATGTGAAATCTCTCAAAGTCAACTAGATCTCTGGCCTATAAATTGATGTTGGGCATCCCAGTAGATAGACATGAGTAAGAGGCCGGTTGCAAAGTACTTTTACTGCTTAAGAAATGCGAAGTCCCAGTTTTCTTGCATGAAGAAAATAGAGAGTGGAATTTGAGCCAAGAATGACTTGCCGATGTCTCGGCATGGGAGGGAATTCAAAATCGATCAATGACCGTATCCTCATGGTCACCCCGACAAGTCGGTCTTGGCTCATTTTCGCTCTCTGTCTTCTCATGTGAGGTCTGAGACAGTGGTGCAGCTTTTAAAACTATTCTTTCTTTTTTTGTGTGTGTGCGCGTGTGTGTAAGAGAGAGATGAGAGAAAAACTATAATTATCAAAACAAAGTATAACATCCAAACTAAGTTGCCATCTATCTTCTCTATTATCAAGCTTTCGACTCTTCATTTGTGGGGAAGATAATTTTGGGTGGTGTTGCTGGTGGGTTGTGTTGTCCTTTTATTTATTTATTTTGAAAAGAAATCCTCGTCCTTTAAGAGAGGTCCAAAACTCGATACTTAGGGGCTTCACTAACGTCCCTGTCAAGTCAATAATATACTATACTACATTGAGCTTGTCGTGCCCCAAAGTACAGGAGGTGACGTAATGGGTTAATTAAGTAAAAATTTAGTTAAAACATGGGATTAAGAATTTAAAATTAATTATGAAAATGTGATAATTTTAAACCTTTTTAACCAATTTTTAAAATCATTTAATAAACAAATAAGAATAACAAAGCAAACAATATAAAATAATAAAAATAATAAACAAAGTATAAGAAATGCGAGTTAAGTCCCACTGACCCATATTTTATACATACACATAGTATTGACAATATTAAATTATAACCACCGTCCAAAGTAAAGAAAGAAATTAAATTAATACATGCCTCGATTTTATAATTCAAATAACCTACTTAGTTCTTCTACTGCTCGTATGTCCTGTCAATAGACTCGTCTCTGATCCTAAGTTGAAATCCACCTAGAAGGGAGGGGGGGTGGGGAAGGATGGGGGATGGATTTTAAAATAAATAAAATGTGAGCGAAATGTTTAGTAGGACTATACTTTTAAAAATAGATAAATAATTTAAATAAAATTATACCTTAGAAAACAAAGTTAAATAAATTCATTTGAATAAATTTTATTGAAAACAGATTGTTCAGAAAGTATCTTTTATCTTTTATGGGCAAACCATAATATTCACCACCGAAGTGGCCTTACTAGGTTTTAGAACCTGTCCTCAAGGTGGTACGCTATATGACCCGATCTTTGATATGACATCATGCCTGTCTATATATTTTAATTAGTTATCAGAAATCTCTTTTTGCCAAGTATTCTCATTTACATTCATTATGAGGGTTGTTATGAAAATCTCTTTAGTCTAATGTTTAAGAAAATACTCAATGAAAATCCTTTTCATTCAATCATTTTAAAATATTTTCATAAAAATCCTTTTGAGGCCAAAATCATTTTAAAACTAGGCTACCAAGGAAGGGGTAGAAGTCCTATCTCAATACTCGTGCCGGTGTCCCACACCGTAGTCTCGGTCCTCTATATGTTAGCTCTGTCGAACCACGAACAATATTAAATATATAAACCGGGTCTATCATTATCTAGCTTAAGATATTCTACGTTGCTAAACTATGTCATGGTGTCCTACTGTACCATTTAATTTTATAAAATTATACTGTGATGTTAAAATCTCAATCGGGGTCCAAAACAATGAAAATATGTGAAAAATTACAAATTTTTACTATACCCAGTCGGCCTGCCGGTCTCCCTAGTTCAGCCTGCTAGCAAATCAGGTCTGATCTGCTGGACTTTTCTAAGTTTGGCATGTCGGTCGTATGAATCCGGCCTGCCAAACTTATGAATCCGGCTTGCCAAATATGAAGTTTGGCTTGTCAAACTTAAAAATTCTAGAATTTTTTAAGCATGGGTTTTAGCCTTCCCTAGCCCAAATCCTCATTTTAACTTGTGTTTCTTAGTTCTCAAGCATAGAAAACATCTATAGATGATAAAAAAACATTATTAAACACTTTTGGACTAATTTAAACAAGATTTGCACAAAAATTTTAAATAAATTCAAAAAAAGAGAAAAATAGAGAAAAATAGAAAATCTTGATTCGAATCCATTTTTCTTCAAGCTAAGCTTTGATTCTAGTTGTTTTAAGTCTCTCTAACTTAAATTAAAGGTTTTCTAAGCTTAGGAGAGATTAATTTTCAAAATGCTAAGAAACTAGAAAAATTTAGAAAAGTTTTGAAATTTGAAACTAACCATAGATTTAAGCTTTGATTCGAAGTTGTGGTTGCTCAACCGTGTTTTGGGCTTCTAATCCATTGAAAACTAAAGCTTGGGCTTGTTTTTAATTCAAAAATTTGAGGGGAGAAAGGAGAGGCAGAGAGAGAAAGAGAGAGAGACGAGCGAGAGAGGAAGTGAGGGAGAGCTGAGTGAGTGAGGGAGAGTGGAAGAGAAGGAAAGGGAGAGATGAATAAATAAAGGACGGTGAGGTTGTTTTGCTACACAAAAACCATGTGCAACACACCGATTTTCAAATGAGATATGTTCGGTATTTGACAAATTGTTTTGTTTTAAAAATTTAAAACAATGAATAATAAAAATAATTAAGAGTAATTAAAAATAATAAAAAATATCATAAATTTAAAAATTTCACAAAATAATCAAATCAAGTTTAAAACATTTATTATGGTACACTAATCCACCATTTTACACACTAATATCACTTAATTAATTTTGGGGCATTACAACTCTCCACCCCTAAAAGAAATTTCACTCTCGAAATTTACCAATCGTTTTAGAAATAAAACAAATACGGATACAACTCTCGTATAGTGGATTCTAATTCCCAAGTGGCTTCATCAATCCTATGATGCTGCCTCATGACCATCACTAATGGCAAATCTCGACGATGCAAGCTGATCACTTTTCGATCAATGATCTAAATTGGCACTCTTCATATGTCGTATCTTTCTGAATCTACACATCGTGAAATGAAACCATCTTGTTTTGCTCAGGCAGACACTTATGAAGCATCGACACGTGGAATACATCGTGAACATGTGAAAGTTTGAGAGGAAGGTCTAGGTAGTAGGCAACCACACCTATGCATTGAGTAATCTCAAACGGTCCAACATATCTTGGTGACAGCTTACCGCTTAATTCAAATCACTTGATACCTTTACAAGGCGATACCTTCAAGAGAACAAAATCTCATATCTCGAATTCCAAAGGTCGGCGCCTCCTATCCGCATAGCTCTTCTGTCTACTTTGGGTTACCTTTAATCGATCCCGTATCACGGTAATCTTCTCATTGCTGTAGCGAATCTTATCTAGCCCGAGAATGATCCCAACACACCGGTGATCGACATGATCGTCCATATAGTACTTCAAAGGGTGCCATGCCAATGCTCGATTGGTAACAGTTGTTGTACGCAAACTTTACCAGATGTAAGTACTTCTTTCAATTCCCACCAAAATCTAGCGCACAGGCACGTAACATGTCCTCGAGAATTTGAACAACTCACTCAGATTGCCCATCAGTCTGAGGATGAAATGCCATACTAAAGTTTAGATCCGTACCCAAGGCCTCCTGAAAGCTCCTCCAATTCTTGGCATTGAATCTGGTGTCTCCATTGAATGTGATGGACAAAGAAACTCCATGCAATCTCACCATATTCTGTAGATATAATTCTCCAAGTACTCTTCTCGAACAAGTCGACCTAAAGGGAATGAAATGAGCTAATTTCGTCAACCTGTTGACCACGACCCAAATTGCATCATGCCGTTGTTCTGTCTTTGGCGAACCGGTGAGAAAATCCATCATGATGTGCTCCCATTTCCACCCTAGAATTGGAAGTGGCTGAAGTTGACTTGCTGGCTTCTAGTGCTTGGCTTTAACCTTAAGACAAGTCACACACTTGGCCACATATTCTCGGACATCTTTCTTCATGCCTCTCTACCAGTATTGTCCTTTTAGATCATGATACATTTTCGTGCTCCCTAGATGAATGATGAATTGAGACTTATGGGATTTATCCATCATGGCCTTCGTCACTTTTGTGATTGTTGGAACTGCTAGACGCTCCTTGAAGTACAATGATCCATCCGCATGTATCCTCCATTCTTCAAATTGCTCTCCATTCTAAATTTGCATCCAGATTCCCTGTAGATGTGGATCTCGCCACTGATTTTATTTCACCATCTGGATGAGGGTTGGGGTTGTCTCCATATGATATACCGAAACTCGATTGTAGTCTTCATAATACTGTAGCCCGTATTCATTCACTGTCGCATCCATTTTCCAATCCTTAAGAGCCAAACAAGCGAGAATCCCTAAAAACTTCTGACTGAGTGCATCTACGACTACATTAGCTTTCCCAGGATGATACTGCAGCATGAAATCATAATTCTCCATATATTCCATCCACCTTTGTTGATCCCTCTAGGTGAACAAATACTTCAAACTCTTGTGGTTGAAGAAAACTTTAAATGTCGCCCCGTAAAGATAACATCTCCAGATTTTTAGCATGTAAATCACCTCTGCGAACTCCAAGTCATGAGTAGGATAATTATGCTCGTGAGGTTGTAGCTATCTTGACCTATATGCCACCACGCGTCTATGTTGCATCAACACACACCCAAGTCCATGTCTTGAAGTATCTGTGTAAACTTCACACGGCTCATCACTTGTGGGGATAATCAACATTGGAGCTAAGGTCAACCGACTCTTTAACTCTTAGAAGATGAGCTCACATTCTTTATCCCACTCAAACCTGACATTCTTTCTGATTAATCTTCTCAGTGGTGCTGCTATCTTTGAGAAGTCCTTCACAAATTTCTTGTAGTATCCTGCAAGTCCCAAGAAACTATGGATTTCTGCCACATTTCTTGGTTATTCCCATTCCACTATGGCACAGAGATACCTTGCTCGGAGATGATGTGTCCCAGAAACTTAACTTCTATCAGCCAAAACTTAAACTTTTCCTTCTTAGCATACAACCAGTGCTCCCGTAGAGTATGAAGTACGATCCTGAGGTGTTGCTCATGCTCCTCCTAAGTCTTAGAGTAGACTAAGATATCGTCGATGAACACGATCACAAATCGATCCAAATAAGGCTTGAATATCCTATTCATTAGGTCCATGAAAGCTGTCGGAGCATTTGTCAATCCAAACGGCATCACCAGAAACTCAAAGTGTCCATATCAGGTCTTGAAAGCTGTTTTGGGGATGTCTTCTTATTTAACCTGAGCTGGTGGTATCCTAATCGCAAATCTATTTTCAAGAAATATCGCTAGCCTCCTAACTGATCAAACAGCTCATTGATTCTGGGTAGAGGATATTTGTTCTTCACAATGACTCGATTCAGTTGCCGATAGTCTATACACAACCTAAGGGTTCCATCATGCTTCTTAGCGAACAAAACACAACAATGTGTTATTCTAGATATATCCCTTATCAGCAAGCTCCTAAAGCTGTTTCCTCAATTCTTTAATCTTTGCTAGTGCCATCGATAGGGTGCTACAGAAATTGGCGCTGTTTTTGAAAGTAACTCTATGCTAAACTTGATCATCTGATACGGTGGTAATAATGGTAACTCATCTTAGAAGACATCTTCAAACTCATCAACTACGAGAATTACTACACTACTTCTCGATGCACTAGGCTCTCCTTCTAGGTTCATGAGAAAAGCATAACAAGCTAGGTTCTTCTATCCTCCGAGACATGTCTTCATAAGACGCTCACTCACTATTCGATCATTACCATCCTGGTAAATGATCGTCTTCCCCCTATCAGACACTATGGTCACATTCCTAAGTTAGCAGTCCATAACTGCATTGTATCTGAACAACCAATCCATTTCTAGGATTACATCATATGAACTCATGGGGATTGCAATCAAATCCCTTTTTAGAATCTCATCCCCAATCTTTATTTTACAAGCTTTACATATGCAATTTACACACACTCGTCCTAAAGATGAGGCTATAACTAAGTGTTCATCAAATTCTTCTATCTTTAATCCCAAGGCAAATACAAAAGAGCTTAAAGTGAGGGAATGTGTGGCACCAGTATCAAATAATATGTGTGCTAACGACTGAGAAACTAAGATCGTACCATCGACGATCACATTGTTGGTCTGGGCATCCGAACTCCCTGATGTCATCTTGTGAACCTAAACTAGAGCTTTTCCTTTTCCTCTATCGACATTGCTAGGTCCTGCGTTAGCTAGCTGATATTGCTACGGTGAAGGTAACTGTACACTAGCTATACTTGATGGTTGATACTGAGGGGCATTGCGCTGGAAGTTTTGCGGCTAATGTCCTGGTGCTGAATATGGCAATTGTTGAGGAGAAAACTGATGGAACTGAAGCTAAGGGAATTGCTGAGGCTAAGGTTGGTGACTCGCTCCTTCTCTGCCCTGAAGTCCTAGACGAGCACTCCTGATTAGGCAGTTCCTCTTGATATGTCTCGACTACTGGCAATAGTGACAATAGAAACTGTAGGGATTGCTACACCCGCTGCTGGATGAACTGTTGCTTTTACTGTTCACGTTACCCTGTTGGCTCTTCCTTGGAGTTGGACGACTGCTGGTGCTCCTCCTGCCGCTCCTCTGTGGTCCTCCTGACGTCCTTGCTCCATCCTCATAGTATTGCCAATAGTCGCTTTCCACATATATTGTTGTTGACACAAGCTCTTTGAAATTCCTTAGTCGTAAGACAACCACCTATCGTCGAATAGAAGCCCTAAGTCCGTCTTGAAATTTGATACACTTCTCATGTTTCGATGCCACCAAAGATGGAGCAAACCTGGCCAACTCATTGAACTTTGCCTCATATTCCCAAACTGACATATCACCCTATTGCAACCTATAAAACTCGGACACCTACTGGTCTCTATATCCTTGCGGGAAATAACGATCATAGAACAACTCCTCGAACCTGTCCCAGTTAATATTCCCATTGTTCTCAAGGTGTTTAGCTTGCTTCCACCAAGTATTAGCACCACCTTTGAGTTTATAAGTTGTAAATTCCACAAGATACTCCGCTGGCACGTCGAGGGTATTCAGATGTTTCACAATCAAATCTAGCCAATATTCAGCTACTTACGGGTCCCCTTTTTCATTGAAAGTCAGAATAGATGCATGCCAAAACTCCTTAAAGTACGCATGCCGGCGATTAGCCTCAGAATCCTCCAGTCTTACCCTTGTTGCCATCTGCCCGAATGCAGCAAACATGGCCCTCATCATGCCCTCATCATTTCCAAACTCAGAGTTAACTGTCGAACGACGTCCAGGTGCCATTCTCTCACTTCTGAAAACAAAATTTGGACTGTTAGTGGTATTTTATTGTCGTACCTATGTGCGCACAATTTTCAAGGTTCATAACCTTGAACTTTGATACCATTCTGTCACTACCCAGAGTACAAGAGGTGACGTGACAGGTTAATTAGGTTAATTAAGTAAAAATTTAGTTAAAACATGGGATTAAGAATTTAAAATTAATTATGAAAAATGTGATAATTTTAAACCTTTTTAACCAATTTTTAAAATCATTTAATAAACAAATAAGAATAACAAAGTAAACAATAGAAAATAATAAAAATAATAAAGAAAGTATAAGAAATGTGAGTTAGGTCCCATTGACCCATATCTTGTGCATACACATAGTACCGATAATATTAAATTACAACCACCATCCAAAGTAAAGAAAGAAATTAAATTAATACATGCCTTAATTTTTATAATTCAAATAACCTACTTGGTTCTTCTACTACTTGTATGTCTTATTAGTAGACTCTTCTTCGATCCTAAACTGAAATCCACCTAGAGGGGAAAGGGGGGGGGGGTGGGGGTGGGGGGGGTGTTTAAAATAAATAAAAGGTGAGCGAAAGGCTCAGTAAGACTATGCTTTTAAAAATAGATAAATAATTTAAATAAAATTATACCTTAGAAAACAAAGTTAAATAAATTCATTTAAATAAATTTTATTAAAAATAGTTTATCAAGAAAGTACATTTTTGTCTTTTCCGAGCAAACCATAATATTTACCACCAAAGTAGCCTAGTTGGGTTTTGGAACCTGCCTCCAAGGTCGCACTCTACACGACCCGATCTCTAATATGGCATCATGTCCATCTATATATTTCTATTAGTTATCAAAGATCTCTTTTTATCGAGTATTCTCATTTACATTCATTATGAGATTTGTTATGAAAATCTCGTCAGTCTAATGTTTAAGAAAATACTCAATGAAAATCATTTTCCTTCAATTGTTGAAAAATATTTTAATAAAAATCCTTTTGAGGCTAAAATCATTTTAAAGCTAAGCTACCAAGGAAGGGGTAGAAGTCCTACCTCAATACTCATGTCGGTGTCCCACACCGCAATCTCGGTCCGCTATACGTTAGCTCTGTGGAACCACAAACAACCTTAAAAATATAAACCGGGTTTATCAATTTCTAGCTTAAGATATTCTACGTTACCAAACTGTTTCATGGTGTCCTAGTGTGCCATTTAAGTTTATAAAATTATATTGTGACGTTAAAATCTCAATTGAGATTCAAAGCGGTGAAAACATGTGAAAAATAACAAATTTTGTACTATGTCTGGTCGGCTTATTGGTGTCCTTGGTTTGGCCTGTCGGCAAATCAAGTCTGATCTGTCGAACTTTTTCAAGTTAAGCCTGTTGGTCGTATGAATCTGGCATGCCAAACTCATGAATACGGCCTATCAAACATGAAGTTCGGCCTGCCGAACTAGAAAATTCTAGAATTTTTCAAGCATAGGTTACGGTCTCCCTTAGCCCAAATCCTCATTTTAACCTGTTTTTCTCAATTCCCAAGCATAAAAAAACATCTATAGATGATAGAAAAACATTATAAAACACTTTTGGACTAATTTAAACAAGATTTGCGCAAAAATTTTGAATAAATTCAAAATTAGAGAAAAACTGAGAAAAATAGAAAATCTTGATTCGAATCTTTTTTTTTTATTAAAACTAAGTTTAGATTCCAGTTGTTTTAAGTTTCTCTAACTATAATCAAAGGTTTTCTAAGCTTAGGAGAGCTTAAATTTCAAAATGTTAAGAAATTAGAAAAAATTAGAAAAGTTTTGAAATTTGAAACTAACCTCGGATTTAAGCTTTGATTTGAAGTTATGGTTGCTCAAACGTGTTTCTAGGCTTCTAATTCATTGAAAACTGAAGCTTGAGTTTGTTTTTAATTCAAAAATTTGAGGGGAGAAGGGAGAGGGAAAGAGGCAGAGAGAGAAGGAGAGAGCGACGAGCAAGAGAGGGAGTGAGGGAGAGTGAGTGATTGAGGGAGGGATGAAGAGAGGGAAAGGGAGAGATAAATAAATAAAGGAGGGTGAGGCAGTTTTGTTGCACGAAAACCGTGTGTAGCACATCGATTTCTAAATAGGACATATTCGGTATTTGATAAATTGTTTTGTTTTAAAAATTTAAAACAATAAAAAATAAAAATAATTAAGAGTAATTAAAAATAATTAAAATCATAAATTTAAAAATTTCATAAAATAATTAAATTAAATTTAAAACATTTATTATAATATATTAATCTATTATTTTATATACTAATATTAGTTAATTAATTTTGTGACCTTATAGAGCCTACGGGGTGGAAGTGCCAATTCAATTCCTAGGACACTTAATTGGGTCAGATTCGAGTCAAGAGTAACCTGCGGATGTTTAGACATACGAAGGAAAGCGCAAAATTGATGTATATCTTAACATATATAAAAGTGTCTAATTGCAAATCACTCTCCTTTCTCCACGTGTCCCCCCGTTTCGCTGCCTTTTTTGCTTCTTCGCTTTCCACGTCTTCTTTTCCACTTCTTTTCCCTTGCTAGCCCGTTTCTTCTCTTTCTTTCTAACCCCTTTCGTTTCTTCTTTTTTTTTTTTTAATTAAAAACAAAAAACAAAAAATTATCTTCCCTCCCCTTCTCCGCATCTTCGTCTTCGTTTCTTTCATTTTCTGAGGTCTCTTCTCCTAACAAATAAAAAAAAACCTCATCTCTAAATCTTCAAAATTCAGAGCTGTTTCGCCCTAATCCTAATTTTCGTAGTCGCTTTCGCGAATTCCTCGCCATTTCTCAAATTCCTTCAAACATGAAGAATTGGCGCCACAAAGACGACGCAAACAGAGGCGAAATCAGCGGCCCAAAGTCGGTAAACATGAAGAGAAGAATCAACAAGGCGAAGTCCTACACCAATGCCAAATCGAAGAGCAACTACGACAATTTTGTTTTAATAAGTAAAAGCTCTAATAGTTGTTGCTTTTTTTTTTTTTAATTTATTTGATTATATGCTTTCTGGCAGTTCAGCTAAATGCAGAAGAAGACAAAAAAAAAAAAAAAAAAAGATACTGTAATTGCAATGACATTGGTTATCGTATTTTTCTGTTAGTATATTAGTTTAAGTTCAGTAGGTTGAGAGAATTTAGCTCCATTGTGCAATTTTTTTTTATATAGTCCAACTAGGTAACTATTTTCTTGTTGAAAAGAATTGTATATAGGAACTCGAAAGTTTCCTTGGTGTTTGTTAAAATTTGGATTGGAGTAAAGTAAACAAACGGCCATTGTTTTCACCATGGTTTAAAAAGGAGTTCGAGACGTACGCCTCGAAGCGTGCCTCAGCTTGAGGCGCTCGATCAACGCTTCAAGGCTTAAGCCTTGAATGGCTTGAAGGAGGCTTACGCCTTTTTTCATTGAGACGTGCTCTTTGAGGCAAAAACGTCTCAAGGCTTATGAGGTGTGAGCCTCATATTGAAGGCTATTTTGAATGCTAGTTTTCAAGCCAATTTTTTTTTTTCCTTTTAAAGAAAGTCAACCTAATATTAAAATTAGGCTTTAATCTGATAAAAATATGCAAATAGATTTTTAAACTCTAAGTCTACCATCTTCTTCAACACTTCTTCATCATCCGCCCCCTTCTTCATCATCAACCCTCTCTTCATCATCAACTCTTGCAACTTGCTAGCCCACTCTCCTATGAGCAGCGACCAGAGCGACGACCCACTGGCAGCAACCACCTCCAGATTCTGACCTCTTTAGACCTCATTCCTTAGTTTTTTTTTTCCTTTCTTTTCTACTGTAGGCTGGTTTTTTTTTTTTTTTTTTTTCACTTATAGCTATTGTAGTAATGAAATTTTATAGAAATAGGTGTTAGATAAAATTTATATTGCTATATAAAATGAAAGTTATATAAAGATAGTAGTGTGTGATTTTTTATTCATTTAGATCTATAGTTATTTCACTTTCTCAAAAAAAAAAAGTTATCTTATGTGCTATAAAAGCCGTACAAGTATAACTATATAAGAAGAACAGTAGTATATATATTATATTATATGTGTTTTATGTACTTTTTTATTGTGTCTTATGGTTTTGTAATGAACCAAGTGTGTGTTTTATGGCATGTTTATGAATTTTATTCAACTTTTTGAATTTTTTATTTTACATTCGAGGCTTAGGTCTCAATCTGCCTTGAGGCTTACGCCTCGCCTCAATTAGACAAAATGCTTCAGTTCCCTTTTTTGCCTTTTAAAACCTTGGTTTTCACATAAAAATGTTAGTGATATCTTAATTATCTACTTTGTGACCACATTCTGCGAGTAATGGTGATCTGATGCTTGGTTATTATGTGGTGAGTGATAGTAAAATTGTTACTTTCTTTTTTTTTTCTTTCTTTTTTTTTTTCTCCTTGCATTCTATTGTTTAGCTGATTTGCGGATCAAGTTCCTGAGGAGATTTACTTAAAAAGATTCTCAAATCAAAATCCTTTGCTCAGATTAGATAAAATTGGACAGGTTCCAGAAGTGTATGCTTTGTTTTTGTTTGTTTGTTTGTTTGTTTGTTTGTTTTTTTCTTCTTCTTCTTCTTCTTCTTCTTGTTGACTTTAAAGTTTATTGCATGCGAATGACCTATTGTTTGCATAATCGGTTTTGAACCTGTTGATGTTTCGCTGAATCCCAGAGTGTTATATGTTCTACAATAATAAATAGCTGAACTTTCTTTTTTATACTTTTGATTTCTTATCTGTACATTGTGTTCAAGCTCTGATTTTAATCAATTCTGGCCTATTGAGCTTGAAGAGGGAGAAAGCAAGTTAACAGCTCTCAAATTAGACTAACATTGAGGGCAAGTTTTGGAATCAAAAAAGATATAACTAAGGTCATTCATTCTTGCCAGAACTTAGAGTTGCTGTTCTTGTTTAGATTGGTATATTTTCCTATGTTGTTTCAGTTTTTACGGATCATTTTAGCAATGCTTTATACTTTTCTCCTTTTATTTTCTATTGTTCTATTTTTAACCTTGTACTTCATTTTTCTTTTTCTTTCAATCATGTTTGTTGAAAAATTTGTGGGGGTTATGATATAAAGTCAAAAGTCACTTCTTTGTTGGAAAAACAGACATAACAATTAAATTTTGCTCTTGATCTAAGAGATACTCCTATGGAAAATATATTTAGAGGCTTATGTGAATGCTATCGTGGTTATTTTAGTAGGAGCGAAGCATTCAACCATCTTCAGGAACAAACTTGAAATAACAATCCACTTCGAATTTTTGGTGCTTCATGATTGAAAATGATGCATCATTAGATATTTAAAAAATGCTTCTCTTTTTTCCGTGGCAATGTTGTTATTATTATTGTGTTTTGCTTCATTGTAACTCTTGATGAATTCATTTATGTGGATTTTTGTGTAGCTGAAGAGTTAACAATGTCGTTGATCTCTATGATCTTGAGTATTGTGACGAGCATGATACTGATCACATAGCCGTTGTATGTAAGTTCTACTTTTTTCGCTTCTTTAAAACTCTAAAAATTCCCATTATAATGAAGATTGTATATTTTGCTTAATTATGAGTTCGAGCACGGCTGGTTTTCATAGGCATGATTTGAAGTTGAATGTTTGCTAGAGACTGTTTGGTGCTTTTGCTTTTGATTTCTTATGTTACCTTTTTGCTAGGTTAACTAATCACTTTTAAATAAGAATTCAAATTCAATAGTAATAGTTAAATTCTCAGGGTAAATTTTCATGCATTTAGTGGATGGAGACTATTTTGTGGCCAAGACATCTTAGCATAATATTTTAAACCTTTGCTCACTTGTGGTTGAGAGATTTTAGAGAAATTTCAATTTTTATACGTTGCCATGGTTGTCGACTTATTAATGCCTGATTCTTGTTAGTATTGTTTTTACAAGTTATAGTCATCCTAATGTTTGTGATTTTAATTGGATAATTGCTCGTATGGCGGCCTCTACTTTTGTAAGTCTATCCGATTTAGGTTCTTGTGTACTTTGCTTGTGGTTTATAGTTGTGTTGAGGATTGGTCCAAGACATTGGTCTTTCAATTTGTAGTTGAAACATAGTTACTTGTAGTTTACTGTCAATTAGTTTTTGTAGCCAATTCAGTTATCTGTTATTGAACAACATCCAGTAAGTGAGGTATCAAAGGTAGTTATTAGGATTAAAAGGCCTATAAATAGAGCCTTACTAACGTCTTTTGAAAAGAGCAAAAGAGGGATTCAATTGGGTCAGTTTTATGGACAAGTTGACAGAGAATTGGGAGAGGTTTAGAGATAAATCAAGAAGCAAAGTTCTTGATTTATGTAGTAGAATTTTGGGAGGTTGTAATGTTAGTTTCAATCAATAAGATGGCTCTGCTAGCTTCGGATGGTGGATGCGGTATTTTCTTTAGCAAGTCTTCTTTGATTTTCTTCTCCATTTCATTCTCTTCTTTCCTGTTTCAATATGTTTTCTGGTTTGGGAAGTTTATACATTGATTGCTTAAACTTTTATGATGATTTCGTTTCTGTTTTGGTTCGTTCTTGGATTGCGACATCAACAAGCTGACTCTAAATTTTGTTTGATTGTGATGTTTCATTCTGCATTTTGGCTGAACTTTAACTTGGTTTTGTTTATTGAATTTATCCTTTCCTGCTCAATTTTTTTGTCTGAACCATAATAGTGCTATTGAACATGGATCGGACTAAGGCTTCGCTGGTTTAATTATTGAAAGGCTCAAGAAATTGTCATATTAGAGAAATGTTAAATATATCTAGGATTTATCAGTTAATTTATGTTAGGTTACCTTGGAATTTCGTTGTTACATGGAATAATTTCTTGACGTTACACAGAATCAAGTTGAAATTTCAAGTCCTTTTATTCTTTTGTTACGAGTGACTGAATAATTTCTCTACTCAGAGAGAGGAGATAATTACTGCGTGTATCTTCAAGCACTCATGGATCCTATACGTTATATTTGCTTTTCTATTGCTATATATATCCGGATTTTCTGCTTAGAATCTATTAAGATTTGGACTTATGCAGTGCTGATATGGTAGTCTTAATGTAATTCGCTTTGTAATCGCTTTATCGAGCATTTTTTTTTTTCTTTTGAAGGTACCTTATATTATATTCTTTATATTTAAAAAAAGCATAATGTGCTTAACTCCTACGTGAGCGTCACGCGTGCGGAGCACGTGTTTCCATTAGTGTGTGTGTGTGTGTATATGTATATATTGTGATCGCCCAATAAGTTAGTTCATTTTTTCTCTCCGTCTTCTCATGTCATGTCTTCAAACTAATAAATATACACTTTTTTTACAACTGTTTACTGGGAACAAGACAAGTACATTAGAAAATCATCATTGTCTTTTTTTTCCCGTTTTAAAGTTCTATTATATACCAACTGAATTGTTTCATTTAATCAGTAATATTCAGTTTCTTGGTGTGATAAAGAGGGAGATATCTCAACGAGAAAGCGACATTTATGAAAGGTTAAGAATCACAGCGGGAGCAATTATAAAATAAAAACTACAAGGGAAAAAAAAAAAAAACCTAGCAGAAGCAGGGACAAAATCAGAAAATTTTTTCAGAGAGTACTAATTAAACAAAGACTTTTGACTAAAACAATAATACGTTTATGTTAATGGAGTTTAATTCTTTATCTAAACTTTACCATGCATAAAGTTATGAATTAATTATATATATAGTATTGTGGTTGATTTTTAAATTATTTAATATTATAAATTTGAAATAGAAGTATATCAAATAAGTTATGAAATATAAGTATCTGATCAAAATTGAAAACTTAAATTTTGGAGTATAACTGAAGTTTTTCTAGAAAGTTTTAATACACATGTTGTAAATTGGCAGACTTTATTGTATTCCACCCCTCCCCTCACCCACCAACTGAATCCGCTAATTAGCAGGAGATAGCAACTCTATACTCTACAAGATTCACCGATGTAGGCAATAACTGACATGCCCAGTGCCACCTATTGATATCGAACTCTGCTAAGTGCTAGACCCCAGCAGAAGGTTACATAACCTAATGGCCTAGATGTCACAAGATGTGTCGTACTCAAGTAACTAAATAGATTATTAAGAAAACAAAAGCAACTTACAAAGATGCCGCAAGTCCATGATTTGGGCTGATTTACCCATGACAAAAAAAATGTTTACAGAGAATTTCATATCATACGGTGCTAACATATTTAGAGTACCATCTATAGTGCCCCTAAGATATTTGGTTGTTAACTGTTGTGATACTGAACAGTGATCGAACACCAAAGTTAGTTATTAACCCGTGTTCATCACGATCCTAGAATGGTAAGCAGACACCACTGGTGGTGACCAATCCGTACTTCCTAGTATCCACTGAAAATTGCCTGTACTAGCAACAAGCATGGTCATCGTCAATACTTTAAGCATCGCTAAAATCACAAAATCAAGAAGATACAAGAATATTTTTCATCAAATACGCAGAATACAAGTTTAGCCCCCAACAAAATACTTAAAATACAAAATTCAATAAAACAATTCCAAAATTTGTCACCACGACAAATTGCATTGTTGGCAGTGCCACAACGAGAACCTCGCATAGGCCATGATCTCTTCTTGAACTGGTCTGCGGAGATCTCCAATGCTCAATGAAAGGCACGTGGACAAACCTCAGAGATCAGACAGGGTTGGTGATATAGCTTCACCTGGATTTTAGAACACAACCTTTGTCCCTTTGTCACGCCCCGGAGTACGGGAGGTGACGTGGTGGCTTAATTAAGTTAATTAAATAAAGATTTAGTTAAAAAGAAGGTTTTAGATTCAAATTTATGAAAAGTGATGATTTTAAAATCATTTAAATGGAAGAAATTAAGGAAATAAAATGAATCATTATAATAATTAAGCAAATAATAAGAATATTAAAATAAATAAGTATGGGGTGGAACGCGTATGGGTCCCACTGGCCCACATATTGTGCACACACATGTAGTACTGACAATATTACAATACAACTACAGTCCAAAATAAAAGAATGAGTTAAGAATTTTACATGCCTTGAATTGTATCTTAACCTACCCAATCTTCTACTGATAGTAAGTCTGGTCAGCGGACTCTTCTCCGATCTAAGTTGATGTCCACCTAGGGTTAAGATTTTAAAACAAATGAAAATGTGAGCGAAAGGCTCAGTAGGACTATATTTGAAAATTTTTCAATTTTAAAAGAGATTGCGTAAACCAAATAAATATACAAAAAACGAGCTAGAACAATTAAACAAACAAATAATTAAATGAGAATTTAATGAAAATATAATCTTACCAAAATAATTCAGATAGGTCAACCAGAAAGAATACAATTTTCTTTTCCTGGGCAAACCACATATAATTCACCACTGTAGTGACCCAGTTAGGTGTCGGGACCTGCCCCCAAGGTCGTTCACTACACGACCCGATCTCTGATATGGCATCATGCCCTAAAATATATGTACATATATATATATCTCTTTGATTCACAGAATCTCTTCTTTACCAGATATAATCATTTATAATAAGCAAAAACTTTATAATTTCAAGAATATCTCTTTGACATCATCGTATGAAGTTGCACTGGAGCTTTTCCTTTACCTCTACCCACATTACTAGTTCCTGGATTAACTGGCCGATACTGCTGCGGTGATGGCGACTGGATACTAGCTATACTCAGCGCTCGATACTGAGGGATGTTACGCTAAAAACTCTGCTGCTGATGTCCTTGCGCTGGGTATGACAGTTGCTGATGAGAAAACTGATGGAATGGAAGCTGAGGATACTGTTGAGGTTGAGGTAGAGTCTGAAGCTGAGGCTGACGACTAGCTCCTTCTCTGGTCTGGAGTCCTAAGCGAGCACTCCCGATCTGGTAATTCCTTTTGATGTGTCCTAGCTGCTGGCAATAATGACAGTGAAAGCTGTAGGGGTTGCTGCGCCCGCTGCTGGACAAACTGCTACTGCCGCTGTTCACGCCACCCTGCTTGCTCTTTCCCGGAGTCGGTCGACTACTGACGCTCCTCCTGCCGCTCCTCTGTGGTCCTCTTGATGCCTGAGCTCGATTCTCACAATACTGTGCATAATCATTCTCCACTAATATTGCTGATGACACAAGCTCTCCAAAGTTCCGGAGTCGTAGGGCAACTATCTGTCGTCGAATAGGAGCCTTAAGTCCTTCATGAAATTTGATACACCTTTCACGCTCCGATGCCACTGCTGAGGGAGCAAACCTAGCCAATTCATTGAACTTCGCCTCATTTTCCCAAACTGACATATCGTCCTGCTGCAACCTATAGAATTTTGCCACCTTTTGGTCCCTGTATCCTTGCAAAAAATACCTATCATAGAATAACTCCTCAAATCTGTCCCAATCAATATCGCCATTGTTTTCCAAACGCTTTACTTGCTTCCACCAGGTATTAGCACCACCTTCAAATTTATATATTGCGAATTCTACGCGATACTCCGCTGGCACACCAAGCGTATCCAAGTGCTTCATAATCGAGTCTAGCCAATACTCTGCCACCTGCGGGTCCTCAGTTCCATCAAAGGTCGGTACTGACACACGCCGAAACTCCTTAAAGTACGTGTGCCGACGATTAGCCTCTGAATCATCAGGTCTTGCCATTGCTGCCATCTGCCGGAATGCAGCAAATATAGCCCTCATCATGCCCTCATCATTTTCGAACTCGGCATCCGCTGTCGAACGACGTCTAGGTGCCATTCTCTCACTTCTAAAAATAAAATTTGGACTGTCAGTGGTATTCCATTGTCGTACCTATGTGTGCACAATTCCTAAGGTTCATAACCTTGAGCTCTGATACCATTCTGTCACGCCCCGGAGTACGAGAGGTGACGTGGTGGCTTAATTAAGTTAATTAAATAAAGATTTAGTTAAAAAGAGGGTTTTAGATTCAAATTTATGATTAAAAGTGATGATTTTAAAATCATTTAAATGGAAAAAATTAAGGAAATAAAATGAATCATTATAATAATTAAGCAAATAATAAGAATATTAAAATAAATAAGTATGGGGTGGAACGCGTATGGGTTCCACTGGCCCACATATTGTGCACACACATGTAGTACTGACAATATTACAATACAACCGTAGTCCAAAATAAAAGAATAAGTTAAGAATCTTACATGCCTTGAATTGTATCTTAACCTACCCAATCTTCTACTGATAGTAAGTCCGGTCAGCAGACTCTTCTCCGATCCTAAGCTGATGTCTACCTAGGGTTAAGATTTTAAAATAGATGAAAATGTGAGCGAAAGGCTCAGTAGGACTATATTTGAAAATTTTTCAATTTTAAAAGAGATTGTGTAAACCAAATAAATATACAGAAAACGAGCTAGAACAATTAAACAAACAAATAATTAAATGAGAATTTAATGAAAATATAATCTTACCAAAATAATTCAGATAGGTCAACCAGAAAGAATACAATTTTCTTTTCCTAGGCAAACCACATATAATTCACCACTGTAGTGGCCCAGCTAGGTGTCGGGACCTGCCCCTAAGGTCGTTCACTACACGACCTGATCTCTGATATGACATCATGCCCTAAAATATATATACATATATATCTCTTTGATTCATAGAATCTCTTCTTTACCAGATATAATCATTTATATTCATTATGAAGTTCATTATGAACATTTCTCAATCAACTGCTTGTAAAGATATTTAAATAAAATCATTTCCCAATCTATCATTGAAAACATTTGATAAAACTCATTTTTGGCTTAAATCATTTTGGAAATAGGGCTACCAGAGAAGAGGGGTAGAAGTCCTACCTCGATATCTGTGTCGGTGCCCCACACCGTAATCTCGGTCCGCTATACGTTAGCTCTGTGGATCCATGCACGAATCCTAAATACATAGTAACTTAGTCCATTAGTATCTAACCCGAGGTATCCTATGACACTAAATCATCTCATGGTGACCTAGTGTGCCGTTTTAGGTTTATAAAATCATTTTATAAAGTTAGAATTTCAATCAGAGTTCAAAACAGTAAAAACAGGTGAAAAATCACAAAACTGCACCACGCCCGATCGGCCTGTCGGTCGCCCTGGTTCGGCCTACCGAACTGCACAGTTCGGCCTGCCGGAAGAGTAGGTCCGGTCGGCCGAACATCTACAGGTTCGGCCTGCCGGTCAGATGAATCCGGCCCGTCGATCTTTTGAATCCGGCCTGCCAAACACGAAGTTCGGCCTGCCGATCTGGGAAAATTCCAGAATTTTCCATGCACGGGTTCTCGGCATCCCGAATCCAAATCTTCAAATCTAACCTGTTTTCTCAATTCCCAAGAATGGATAATCATCATAAACAATAGAAAATCATAATAGAACACTTTTTAATTGATTAAAACAGGTTTTAAACAACATTTTCTCAAAAATCCAAAAATGGAGAAAATAGAAAAAAAATGAAAAATCTTGATTTTAATCCGTTTTTGATGAAATAAAGTTTGCATTCTAGCTAATCTAAGTCCATCTAACTTAGATTGAAGCTTTTCTAGGCCTAAAAACTCTTAGATTTGAAAATAGAAGAAAATTTAAAAAATGTAAAAAGTTTTGGAATTTTGAAAACTAACCTTGAATCGAAGCTTGAATCAAGTTTGTGGTTGCTCAATCGCGTTCCCGAGCCTTCAATCCACAATCCCAAAGCTTGAAATTGGATTTTGTTTCAAAAATTTTAGAGAGAAAATGAGAGAGAGAGTGTAAACTGAGAGAGAGAACGAGCGGGAGAGGAGAGAGAAAGTGAGAGTGAAAGTGAGAGGAACAGAGAGAGAGAAAATAAATAGAGGAAAAAGGAAAAGCAGTTGTACAAAACTATGTACAACAATACACTGTTTTCAAAATCAAATTGCTTTATTGAAAATTAAATTAACAATTAAAAACAATTTAGAATAATTAAAAATCACTAAAAGAGTAAATTAACACAAGGTTTCTTAATTTTCACAAAATAATCAAATTAAGTTCAAAACACTCATCATGACACACTAATTCACCATTTTACACTCTAATACCATTTAATCAACTTTAGGGTGTTACACCCTTGCACGTTGAGATCTTCAGTGCTCGTGGTGGGGCAACAACAAACTCTAGTGCCAAGTCGGCAGTGAAAGCCAGTGGAGGGAGGAAGGGAAAAAAAGCAAAAAGGACAAACTTAGCAACCTTTGTTCTTTGTCAAAACCTTCAATAATAATTAACCATACAAGCGGCGTCTAAAGTAGGTACCTTTTCTGTCTAATTTCAAGAATAACTGTAAACAAATAATACAAAAATATTTTTTTGTTTTAATAAGCAAAAACTTTATAAAAAAAAGTCTTACAAAACTAGAGTATAAAAGAAACTAAGAATAATAAAGGAAAAATAAAACTAAATATAGCGAAGCAAAAATGAAAAGAAAAGGTCACCCATCCTTCCCACTGTCATAAGCTAAGCTGGTAGGGTGACCCTTTTTTTCCCAGGATTGTTGTACCCTTTTTTCCTCAAAAAATAAAGATTTGTCATTTTTTTTTTACCAAGAACTTGAAGAAATAATTTTTGCGTCTTTTGGAGCAAGTATGTGATTGTTATTTTATTGTTTATTCTTTATTTCAAGGCTTCATTTTTTAGAATAGTCATCATCCCATAGAGTGATCCAAAACGCCAATTGACATTATGTGGAGATTGATAAAATGTTATGACATTATGTCCAGTTAAACGAACTTTAAATTTCATACCATAGAGACTTTGGGCATTCACTAGACCTATATTTGATGACAAAATCCTAATTGTTATCCACGACATGGTGGCGAGTACTATGCAGAACGTACTTTTGGACCAGCTAGTAGAGAGCATGTTAGGGTTTTTGTTTGACTGGGCAGTGTTAGGCTTAGAATTTTGGTCCCGTTGCTCAGATCATCCTTCTGTCACTGAAAGTAAATGTCAATTGTTGTTAGTGTATTTCACCATCCAATTTTTCACTGCATGTAAGCAATTTCTTTTTGTTCAATTTTTTCTTGTTTTCAGTGCTAAAAGATCTTTCTGTAAGTAATCACAAAAATGGAAATTTATGCTACTTATGAGGAAGACAATCTAAATTCTTCACTAATAGAGTGGAAAAGTGGGAAGGAAAAAGTTAGAGGATGAATTTGGAATAGAAATTAGAAATATTAGGTTGTATGACATTGGAAGGAAAGAAATACTTTAAAATCTGAGTAACACCATAAAAAATGTTACATTTGGGTTTATGTCAGAAATAGTGGAGTTCCATTTTATGCCCCACAATAAACTACTCAAAGTCAATGAAATATATCATTAACTCAAACCACAAATGTATTGTAATATAAATTTGAAGATATATAAAAAAAATTGTGATATGGTACCTAATTTTTTTCTAAAAGATATGAATCTGCAATTTTAATCTTTCTAACTTCATATTTTCTATACCTTGCATGAGAAGATAGAGCCAGCCCAAACCAGGAACACCTTGCCAATTTGTTTAATTAATATTATTATAGATTATTACCACGTAAATGTACTCATTGGCAAGTTATTCCTGGCTCATGTCCACTATCCTCTTAATATGCAAGGTACTCAAATAATTTGGTAACCTTGAACGGGCCGGTCATTCGACCATATCCCCTGAAAACCTACATAAAGGTCTTCCTACATGTGTCTCACGCCATTTGAGATGGCCTAACTGTTGGTGCCCTATAAGCTGTAATATTGTACATATTGTTAATAAATGAATAAAATGACATTTATAATTATTTTGGTTGCTTATATGTATTATGAATACTTTAATAAATATCAAGAAAATTCTATGATTATTTATGTGACTATAAATTTAGCATATAAGTGTTGTATGCTTGGGATAAAATTTATAGATAATAATCTAAATAGTCTGTAATAATTAATTAAAGTTTGAGATATTTAATTAAATATTACAAGTATGGTCTAATCTCATTTGGAATGAAATAGTCTTATCTGAGCTATTAATGTAGAGACATCAGATTGAAGGTACTTTATATAATGAGATTATATAGAAGTTGACCAGATAAATTATGAATTTCTAGCAATCATTCGTTACAAATAGAGTATTCAAATTTGTCACTATGATGATCATATATTTGACAGTCTTAATTTTAAGTATTTATTAAACTCCTATTTATGACACTATGTTTTTTGACTTGCATGGAAAGATTTATCTAGACACAAATCATAACTTAGCATCTTAGAATCATAATTGAATAAATAGCTGTGAATAATATTATATGGATTCGGAATCCATTTCTTCCTTATGGAAGCTAGAAAAATAACTTTCTTGAGTGATAATTCGAGGTTTGAACAGTTCGTTCATAATAAGATTATAAATTAACTTGTTCATAGAGAAGTATTGGAACTCAAGAATAAATATGTAATAAAAGAGGTAAACAGAAATTGAACCTATCTCTTATTATGAACTATTTATGGAGGACTGACTTATATGTAATGATTATATCAATGGACTACTAGCTAATTTTTTTGGGTAATTTCACTATAATCTAAAGAGTTCAGTTTTAGGTTTTTAGTAAAGTAACACAAAAACCAATAAATTTGATATATTAATGAAAGAGTTTAATTAATTGCCAAATTTAATGAAGCTTGGGTTATAGGTCCATAGGTCCTCAATGCCACCTCTATTACACTGTATTGGATTTAATGTATAGAATGAATTATACATATTTAAGTTGAAAATGAATTCTAAATTAATTATTTTACACTTGAGATATTAATGTGAAACAAAAAAATGTTCTCTGTGTGACACATATTATAATGTGAAAAACATTGTCACATTTAACTGAGCATTAGTTAAATTAATTAATTGATTATATTTAATTAATGATATTAATTAAATATGTTTTAAGTTAATTAATTGATAATATTTGAATAATGAGGTTATTTAAATATGATTTTTAATTTTGTGTGACACATGTGTGGTGGGATCACATTTTGTCTTTTCTAACATGGGCACAAAATTAAATTATTAATTAATTAAAAATCTATTCATAATAAAAAATGTAAGATTGAACATACGAGAATTGCTCTTTACCTGCTATAAAGACTACACGTGGAAAAGTTGGAGAAGAACCCATGGACTCCTGGCCTAGTTATGAACTTGAGCCTATCAAATTCAAGAGTAAACCACCCGATGAAGACTACAACATTGGAGCTAGGAATTATGTATAATTACAAGAAGACCCTTGTAATTTTTTTTATCTTGTTTTTTTTGTTGTAATTTATTTATCTAAAAGGACCCAGTCAAAAATCTATTATTTATTTTCATGCTATAATTTATGTGATGTTTGTGATAATAAGTTCATGCATTGTAACAAGTCATCTAAAAAAGTGTTCACTTACAGTTATTGTAACATGACATGCATACACTTGCATATTATTTCATTTTTATGAAGTTGTTTATAGTAGATTTAATATGTGTTAAGAATTAATTTAATGAGATCAAATTAATTGGGTTGATTTTATAGAATTTTAAGTTTATTTGATTAATCGACCAAATAATGTGATTTTAGTTTTAATAGTTAAAACTTTGTAAAATTCACATTAATTCTAAGTTATCTAATTTTAAATTGTTTAATGTTGGGTAGCTTAGACAATTCATAATAAATTAAGATTTTAAGAAAATTTGGTAATTTATCTAAGTGTAAATATGATGGGATTCTATTAATACAAAATAATACCTAGTGATTAAAAATTGTTTTTATTTACTAGAATTATGAAACATAGGATGTTTTATGACATAAAACACATAATTTTAAAATAATGAGTGGGAGAAGGTAATATGACAGTATAACCTGCAGTCTCCACTATTAGCATAACACTGTGAGATTTAGGTGGCACCTCGCGACACTTTAATTTCGTCTTCCTTATGGAGGGTGTCCATTTAAATCAATAACAAGGTTGGCTTCTAAGAGATAGGATTTTATAATGTATTTCAAAATTGATCTACTCTATGGCGGTACTTTTGAGCTAAGTTGTTAAGATCTGAAATAGTAGGTTATACTCATAAAGATATAATTAATTTGTTAATGGTATCTTGACAAAAAATAAACGGTTATTAATAAATATAGAAAATATGAGATATTTGGAGTATATTTATTAATTGAGACTGTCTCAATTTAATTTATAAATAATTTTACCTACCCTACGGAGGCACGTTATTTATTAAAATTAAATAATCATAGAATTAATAAAATATTTTATGTGTTTTTCCATATGCATCATGCATCATGTTTACCATTACAAAATGTCTATTTATGATGTTTATGGAACCATTTAATTTATGTCATATATTTATTTATTTACCGCAACAATGTCTAATCCAACTATCGCTATTCTCTTAAATGAAAAATTAGCTGGAGATAATTTTGTCAAGTGGAAGAGTAACATGAACATTGTGCTAATCTATGAAAATTACAAGATTGTCTTGACAGAGGAATATCCTCCACCGACTACTGCCAATGCCTCTCGTAATGTACGAGAAGCATATGATTGTTGGATTGAGGCAAACAACAAGGCTTGCTGCTTCCTTTTAGCTAGCATGTCTGATGTGCTTAGGATGAAGCATGAAAGCATGAAGATTGCTTATGAGATAATGCAATCTCTGCAAGGCATGTTTGGCAAACCTTTAGAAAAGGCACGCTATGAAGCCAGTAAGGTTGTGATGAATGCCAAAATGAAGGCAGGGGTTTTGGTCAAAGAACATGTTCTTAGCATGATTAACTATCTCCATGGGGCCGAGGTAAACGAGGCAACAATAGATGAAGCCACTCAGGTGGGGATGATTTTAGAAACCCTCTCACCTGTGTTCCTTCAGTTTAAGAGCAACTATTTCATGAACAAGATGAAATATAACATGGCTGAGTTGCTTAATGAGCTACAAATCTTCGAGTCTATTTCCAAAGAATAGACCAAAAAAGGTGAGGCAACTGTTGCAGAAGCTCAACCTTTCTCTTTTGCTGAAAAGAACAAGAAGGGGAAGAAGAGAACTTAAGGAAGTGATAAATCTAACAATGGAGGACGACCTAGGAGGAACAAGAACAACAACAACAATAATAAAATGAGCACAAAGCAAAAGAAGCCCAAAGGAAAATGTTTCCACTATGGTGTAGTTGGGCACTAGAAGCGAAACTGCAAGAAGTATCTTCAAGATCTTAAAGAAAAGAAGAATAACAGTAAATCAAATTTACTCATTTTAGAAGCTTGTTTATTTAAAGATGATACTTCACCTTAAATAATTGATTCATGGGCAACTAACCATATTTGTTTTTCTTTGCAGATGCTTAGTTTTTCAAGGGAGTTTACCGATAGGGAGCAAATGATGATAGTGGGAACAAAAGCGGTTATTTCAACAAGAGCAGTGGGAGGAGTCAATCTTTATTTTAAAAATAGGTTTTTAATATTGAACAATGTTTATTATATATGTTTATTATATTCCTAGATTTTGTAGAAATTTGATCTCTATTTTTAGGTTGTTTTAACAAATGTTTAATATTTCTTTTAATAGTAATGATGCTAATATTTCTACAAATGGCTTGAATATTTGTTCTACATATCTGGAAAATGGGCTTTATACTTTAAGGCCCAACGAAAAATCACTGCTCAATATCGAAATGTTTAAAGTTTAACAACCAAAGCCCAAGAAGCAAAAGGTTTCTTCTTATGATGAAA
Source organism: Artocarpus hirsutus (assembly GCA_946598075.1). NCBI lineage: Eukaryota > Viridiplantae > Streptophyta > Magnoliopsida > Rosales > Moraceae > Artocarpus > Artocarpus hirsutus. The sequence continues at coordinate 30,489 of CAMOHE010042965.1, forward strand.
CATACTTATGGCACCTTAGATTAGGTCATGTTAACCTTGATAAGATTAACAGACTAGTAAAGGATGGTCCTTTGAGAGAACTAAAAGTTAGTTCTTGCCAGTTTGTAAATCTTGTCTTGAATGTAAAATGACTAAAAGACCTTTTTTCTGTGAAAGGCAAAAGGGCTAAGGAACCACTTGAGGTAATACATTTAGACGTCTATGGTCCATTGAATGTACAATCACATGGTGGTTATGAATATTTTGTCATATTTATTGACGATTATTCGAGGTATGGATACATATACGTAATGCAAAGAAAATCTAAAACTTTTGGAAAGTTTAATGAATTCCAAGCATAAGCTGAAAAGCAATTAAGAAAGATGGTGAAGACTTTTTAATCTGATCGAGGAGGGGAATACCTTGATATTGAGTTCAAGGACTATTTGATAGAGCATGGTATTCTATCACAACTCATCGCACCTGGAATATCACAACAAAATGGTGTCACTGAGAGAAAAAATCAGACATTACTTGATATGGTGAGCTCTATGCTCAACTACTTGATATGGTGAGCTCTATGCTCAACTACTTATCAGTACCCACTTCATTCTGGGGATATGTGCTACAAACTATAATATATCTTCTAAACATGGTTCCATCTAACTCTATTCTGAAAACACCCTTGGAGCTATGGAATGGTAGCAAACTTATTATGCGACATATGTTAGACGTGTATACCCTAAGGAGTAAAAATGTAATATGTTTTTGGATACATTTTTATCAATAAATAATTTATTTATTATTTATATAGCAAATCTTGTCCTCTTTACATTCATATTTGTTGCATATATGTTAAGAAAACAAAAGTCTGATACTGTCGTTCTAAACCTTTAAGAATTGGGCATATGTTGGACAGATTATGCAAAAGACACGATTCTTAAGGTGACAGTCTAGATCATAAGATCCGCAATTGAGGGAATAAAGTTTGGCACTTTATTCATGCAAATATTGTTACGTTGTCTATATCTCTAACGGGAGATGATTTGTCTTGACCATCGAATGTGGACTTTGTAAATAGAAACATTGGCGCATTGTCATAGGTGGCGATGTGCTGGATCAAAACATAAAGTGAATTGATTTGGATTAATAATTTTGCCTCGACAAATCGCTTCACTTTAGACAATCATTTGTATTGTATCTTAATCCTGAGATGAATAGTAGGCCCATTATCTTGACTTATGTCTTTTGATATATCAAAGGGTGACATCCACATTTTATAGTGGTACACATGCCGGTATATTGAAGGCATGACTCTTGATAGCGTAGACTTGTTATTCATAGATATGGAATCCATACCTCTTTAGGAGTAGTGATATCCTCTTATATGCGTTATTCTGTAATTGAAAAACTAGAGTGCTCAACCATTTGGATACATAGGAGTAACTAAATGGTATACTGTCTTTAGATGGTAAGTTTTTTGATGGTAAGATAATGAAATGTAAGATAAAAGTAATCGGGATGGTAAGACAAAACTTGTCCTTAAGTCGATTATGGATAATTCTATAGGGATATGATACACTATGATATGTTATGGAGACTTAGCTGTTCAGGCTTCGTAATTTTATATAGTTCGAGTGTGCAGCTCTAAGCTTTTAGTGGAGTAGTATTGGAGTTGATAATTATAAAATTATATCTGGGATATTGGGCTTCATAATTATTGAGAGCTTCAACTATTTAGGACCATTAGGTCCCTTTTGCTAGCTCACAAAAATCTTGTAACGATACGGCGTGCTTTTCCAATAATTGGTGACTTATGTCAGATTTATATGATTGGCTGAAATTCGGTAAAATCAGTTAATTCATGTTTGTTTATTGGTTAAATTAATTTTGTGATAAAATTAATTCAAGATAAACTTGTTAAATTATCGAGATCAGATAATTCATGTCTGTTATTGGTTGGATTAATTTTGAATTAATTTAAGATAAACTTGTTGAATTATCATGAATATTTATTTTCTTAGAGATTATCTAGATATGACTGTTTTAATCAAATAACTTTTTATTGGGTTATTTGAATTAAAACTAAGACTCTATCCTAAGAATCTCAGATGGGAAATAAAGATTCACAGAGTTCTTTTATTGGAGGTTCGGCAAGCCAATCTGCTAGTTCGGCCTACCGATCAGACGATAAAAGGATCACGTGTTTTCATATAGATTTTATTAAATATTGATCAAGATTTGATTTTGATTTGAATTTTCAAGGCCTTATCTGATAAGGACCAACTCTTGGGCCTAACCTCTATAAAAGGGGAGTAAGTCTCATTATTATTTAGATCAGTTGAGAAATCTAGAGTGAGACTCTGTTAGTGAGACTCTGAAACTCCTTGGAGAGATGTCATTCATAAATCACGAATCATAGCTTTGGGTATTTCTTAATTGGTTGGAAGGAGAGCCACCTGGGGAAAAGCTAAATGACGGGAGCCTACACGCACTCCGATTGTAGATAAAGAGTAGCAAAGAAGACCAGTTGGTTGAGGCTCTTTTGGAACGTTACTTCTCTTCACAGATTGTGGGAGTTCTTTGGCATTCAAAGGTTAGTAAGATCTAGTTAATTTATGCATATAGCATGTCAAACTTGTGTTTTGGAAAATTCTTTGATATAAAAAATTTTAAACTTCTGCTGCATACTATTTTTCCAACACCATATCCATATATGGGGATGTCCTACACATGTGTTGAAAGGAAAAACCAGAAAGCTGAAACCATGTTCTGAATTATACTTGTTTGTAGGATATCCAAAGGGAATGAGGGAAGGTTTGTTTTTATAGTCTATAAGAAAAGAAGGTATTTGTATTGACAAATGCCACTTTTCTCGAGAATGATTATATGACAAACTATAAATCTCACAACAAAGTTGTACTTGAAGAGTTACTTTTTGATCAGATCAGACCGCAACCAACAATCATTGTTGAAGGACCAAATGAGGAGACCACATCTATAGATCAGGATGTCATACCACCTTAACATAATGGGTGGGTTGTGAGACCACCTGCTCTTTACAAGGAGATTGGAGAAGCACATTTTTCTATCTTTGATAATGGTAAGGATGATCCATTGACATATCGTCATGCAATGGAAGATTCTGAGAAGGAGAAATGGCTGGAGGCTATAAACCTTGAAATGGAGTTCATGTACTCCAATTTAGTCTAGGAACTTGTAGATCTACTTGAAGGGATAAAAACCATAGGGTGCAATTAGATCTATGAGAAAAAAGAAGGAGTGGATAGGAAAGTTGAGACTTTAAAGGCTTGTGGCAAAAGGGTTATACCCAAAAGGAGGGAGTTGACTATTTAGAAACTTTCTTACCCGTAGCCATACTTAAATCTATTCAGATTCTTTTATCCATTGCTACATGTCTTGATCATGAGATATAGCAAATGGATGTCAAGATTGCCTTTTTGAATGGCTATCTTGAGAAAAGCATCTATATGGTGCAACCAAAACGGTTTGTGGTCAAAGGTCAAGAGCAAAAAGTTTGCAAGTTGCAAAGGTCCATCTATGGACTTAAGCAAGCTCAAGATCTTGGAACTTAAGATTTGATGAGGCTATCAAATCTTATGGTTTTGATTAAAATATTGATGAACCTTTTGTGTACAAGTACATCAAAGATAAGACGGCGGTCTTCTTAGTTCTTTATATAGATGATATCCTACTCATTGAGAACGATGAGAGCATATTATCTAATGTAAAGAAATGGCGCACCAACCAAATCCAAATGAAAGATTTGGGAGAGGAAAGTTTTGTTCTTGGAATCTAACTCATAAGTGATAACAAGAACAAACTGTTGGCACTATCTCAGACATCGTGTATTAATAAGGTGCTTATCAAATATTCAATACAAAATTTCAACCTAGGATTAGATCTTTGGGAGGCAGTTAAACATATTCTCAAGTATATTAGGAGAACAAGAAAATATATGCTGGTATACTCTGGTGAAAATTTGATTTCTAGTAGATACTGATTCTGATTTTCAATCAAACAAGGACATTACTTGCAAAGAGTTTTGAGGGACATTTGGAAGGTTTAGGTCCAATAGTCTTACATGCTTTAGGGCAAGTGGGAGGCTACTGGAATTGGTGCCTTATAAGCTATGACATTGTACTTATTGTTAATAAATAAATAAAGTGACATTTATAATTATTTTAGTTGCTTATATATTATGAATGCACTAATAAATATTAAGAAAATTCCATCATTATTTGTGTGACTATAAATTTAGCATATAAGTGTTATATGCTTAGGGATAAAATTCTTAGATAATAATCTAAATAATCTGTAATAATTAATTAAAGTTTGGGATCTTTAATTAAATATTACAAGTACGGTCTAATCTCATTTGGAATGAAATAGTCTTATCTGGGCTATTAATTTAAAGACAATAGATTTGAGGTACTTTATACATGAGATTATATTGGACTTGAACAGATAAACTATGAATCTCTATAATCATCCGGTACAAATAGAGAGTTCTAATTTAACACTATGATGATCATATATTTGATAGTCATAATCTTGATTATTTATTGGACTCCTATTTATAACATTATGTTTTTTGACTTGTGTGATAAGATTTGTCTAAACACATATCATAACTTAGCATCATGGAAACATAATGGAATGAATGGCTGGGAATAATATTATTCAGATATGGAATCCATTCCTTCCTTATGGAAGTTAGAAAAATAGCTCTCTTGAATGATAATTCAAGGTTTGAACAATGGAAAGCTCGTTCATAATAAGATTATGAATTAGCTCGTTCATTAAGGAATTATTGGAACCTAAGAATAAAGATATAATAAGAGAGGCAAACAAAAATTGAACCTAGCTCTTATTATGAACTATTTATGGAGGACTGACTTATATGTAATGATTATATTAAAGGACTACTTATTAATTTTCTTTGAGTAATTTCACTCTTATCTCAAGAGTTCAGTTTTAGGTTTTTAGTAGAGTAACACTGAAACTAATAAATTTGGCACGATAATTAAAGAGTTTAATTAATTGTTAAATTTATTAGAGCTTGGGTTATAGGTCTATAGGTCCCCAATGCCACTTCTATAAGACTATATTGAATTTAATGCATAGAATGAATTATATATATTTAATTTGGAGTTATTGAATTCTAAATTAATTATTTCACACTTGAGATATTAATGTGATACAGAAAAATGTTCTCTATGATGCATAATATAATGAAATAAATGTTGTCACATTTAATAAAGCATTACTTAGATTAATTAATTGATTATTTTTAATTAATGAGATTAATTAAATATGTTTTAAATTTATTAATTGATAATATTTGAATATTGAGATTATTTAAATATGATTTTTAATTTTGCATGACAAATGTGTGGTGGGACCACATTTTGTCTTTTCTAACATAAGGACAAAATTAAATTATTAATTAATTTAAAATCTATTCGTAATAAATGTGATTTAGTTTTGAAATTAAATATATATTATTTTCTAGTACGTTATGATGTTCCTTTGGTTTTTGAATGAATATATATATATATATATATATATATGATATTTTCACATGCTTTGATTTGGTTTTGAACCAAATCTCATATGATATATACATATATATATATATATATATATGATTCGTGACTGTTTTGGTTTTTGAACCAAATCTATTATCTCTATATATATACACATAATATTTTAATTATATATATATATACACACGAAATCTTTTTAACAAAAATTTCTTTAACTTTATATATATTATATATAAAATCCTTTAAACAAAATTTTTTGTTAATGAATATATATATATATATATATTTAAATCAATATGAAGAATCACGTAATCATGATTCGTTAAAAAAAAAAGTAAAAATGTGAATCATGAGCACCTCCCCACATATCTGATATTGTGGATATATGGGCGAGTGGATGGTTATTTCAAATTTAAAAATAAATTTAAATTAATTAAGAATAATTAACTCTTTAAATATAAAAAGATAGAGATAATAGTTATCTCTGGATCTATCTTTTTCATGTGACTTTGTAGAATCCCAAGAGAGAAAAATTAAGAGTTCTTTTTTTTGAAAAAAAGGTCTACTATATCAAGTATTGAGTGCATAGCAGATTTAGAAAAAGTGTGAGGTTAATTCTCTCTTGCAGTTTGATGCCCACTTGTCTTTCCATTTGTATAGAGACATGATTTGGAAGATTGTGGAGTCAAAAAGGAAAGCTAGGATACCCTTATAGGTCTTCAAAAGGTTTGAAAAAAATTCTCAAAACTTTTTATTATTAATTAAAATTATATGTCTATTTCCGATGAACAAAGTTTTTAAAATAAATTTTTGTTGGTCAACGATCAATTTCTTCCATTACTTTTTCAAATTTAATTCCAACACTAACTTTTCTCTTTATAACTCCTATAATGTTTCTTTAAATCTACTTGTATAAATTTGCCAAATGGGACTCATAAGCTAGATATAGGCTGCATAGTTGACTCTCATTTTTTGTTTACTCTCAAGAATTTAATAAAAAGAATAATGAAGCTGTAACGCCCTGAAATTTAATTAAGTGGTTTTAGTGTATAAAATGATGAATTAGTGTGCCATGATGTAATTTTAAAGTTAATCTGACTATTTTATGATATTTCTAAATTAGTGTTATTTTTAATTATTTTAATCATTTTAATTACTCTTGATTATTTTTAATTGTTATTTTGAATTGTTGGAACAAAATAATTTGTCAAATACAAAACACGTGCCGTTTGAAATCCGCGTGCTGCATATGGTTTTTCTTCACTGGTTTGCCTTTCCCTTCCTCTATTTAATCTCTCTCTCTCTCTCTTTGCCTCACTTTCACGCTCACTCTCTCTCTCTCTCGCCTCTCTCACTGCCTCTCTTTCTTTCTCTCCTTCTCTCAAATTTCGATTCAAAAACTTCAAGCTCGAGCCTTCCTTTTGCTTTATTGAAGCCAAAAAACTAGGATTCAAGCTCCAATCTTCTTCAAAACATCCAATTTAAGATTAGTTTTTAAAAATTTCTAAACTGTTCCAATTTTTCTATTTACTTTGCATTTTGAAATCCAAGCTTTTTTGAGCATAGAAAACCTTAAATCTAAGTTAGTGGAACCCAAAACATCTAGAATCTAGGCTTGGTTTGGTAAAAAATGGATTTGAATAATCTTTTTTCCATTTTTCCTATATTTTTCTATTTTTGGATTTTCTTAAATTTTCTACGTAAATCTTGTTTAAACTAGATTAGAAGTATTCTATTACGTCTTTCTATCATTTGTAAATGTTTTCCATGCCCAAGAACTAAGAAAAACAAGTTGAAAATAAGAATTTGGCTCAAGAAGGCCAAGACCTGATTTTGGAATTTCTAAAATTTTCTAGTTTGACAAGCTAAACTTAAAGTTCAACAAGCCGGATTCATGAGTCTAGCAGGCTGGACTTATACCATTGACAAGTCAAACCTAGAAATAGTTTGGCAAGCACATCCTAATTTGCTAGTAGGCTGAACTGCATAGTTTGGCAGGCCGGATAAGTTTCAAGCTTCGACGAAAATGAGGACCCCCAAGTGGCCGAATATTGGTTAGATTCAATCGTGAAATACCTAGACACCCTTGGCATGCCAACAGAGTATCGTGTAGATTTTACAGCCTATAAATTTGAAGGTGGTGCTAATACTTGGTGGAAGCAAGCTAAACGCTTGGAGAACAATGAGAACATTAGCTAGGACAAGTTCTAGGAGCTGTTCTACATCTGTTACTTTTTGCAAGGATATAAAGACTAGAAGGCAGCTAAATTTTACAAATTACAACAGAGTGATATGTCGGTTCAGAAGTACGAGGCAAAGTTTAACAAGCTGGCTAGTTTTGCTCCATCTATAGTGGCATCGGAGTGTGAGAAGTGTATTAAATTCAAAGAAAGGCTTAAGCTTCTATTCGATGATAGGTGATTGCCCTACGACTCAGGAATTTTGGTGAGCTTGTGTCGTTAGCTATATCTATGGAAAGTGATTATACACAATACTATGAGGATCGACCAAGGATATCAGGAGGACCACGAAGGAGCAACAGGAGGGTCACTAGTAGCCGTCCAACTCTAGGAAAAAATCAACAGGGTAACATGAACAGTATCAGTAGCAGTTCATCCAGTAGTGGGCGTAGCAGTCTCTATAGCTTCCATTGCCACTATTGCCAGCAACCGGGATATATCAAGAGGAACTGCCTGATTAGGAGTGCTCGTCTAGGACTTCAGGCTTGAGAAAGAGCCAGTCGTCAGCCTTAACATCAGATTCTACCTTTGCCTCAGTAATTCCCTCAGCTACAGTTCCATCAGTTCACTCCCCAGCAATTGCCATACTCAGCACAAGGACACCAGCTGCAAAACTTTTAATGTAATGCCCCTCAGTACTGAGCACCAAGTATAACTAGCGTGCAGTCACCTCCATCACAGCAATATCGACTGACTAATTCAGGACCTAGCAATGTTGGTAGAGGAAAAGGAAAAGCTCTAGTGCAGGTTCACACCATGACATCAGGGAGTTTGAATGCCCAAACCAGTAATGTAGTTATCGATGGTATGGTTCTAGTTTCTCAATCCTTAGTCCATGTTTTATTTGATACTGGTGCCACTTATTCTCTTATTTCAAGCTCTTTTGTACATGCCTTTGGGTTAGAGATAGAAGAGTTTAATGAACCCTTAGTTATTGCTTCACCCTTGGGGGGTGTGTGTAAACTATGTATGTAAAGCTTGTAAAATAAAGATTGGGGGTGAGACTTTGAAGAGTGATTTAATTTTAATCCCCATGAGTTCATATGATATAATCCTAGGGATGGACTGGTTGTCCAAGTACAATGCAGTTGTAGACTACCAACTTTGGAGAGTGACCTAGTGTCTAATAGGGGAGTGACGATCACTTACTAAGGTGGTAATGATCGAACAATGAGTGAGCATCTCATGAAGACATGTCTCAAAGGACGGAAGAACCTAGCTTGCTATGCTTTCCTCATGAACCTATAAGGAGAGCCCAATGCATCGAGAAGAAGTGCAGCAACTCTAGTAGTTGATGAGTTTGAAGATGTTTTCCCTGACGAGTTACCAAGATTACCAACGCATTGGGAGATTTAGTTTGGCATTGAGTTGCTTTAGGAATGGCTCTGATTTCTATAGCACCTTATTGGATGGCATCGGTAGAAATGAAAGAATTAAAAAAGCAACTTCAAGAGCTTGTCGACAAGAGATATATCCAGAATAGCACATCGCTGTAGGGAGCACCAATGTTATTTGCTACGAACCATGATGGAACACTTAGGTTGTGTATAGATTATCGATAGCTAAATCAGGTCACCATGAAGAACAAGTATCGTCTGTCTAGGATCGATGCATTGTTTGATTAGTTGGGAGGTTTGCGGTACTTCTTGAAGATAGATTTGCATTGGGATACCACCAACTTAGGATTAAAGAAGTGGACATCTCCAAAATAGCTTTCAAGTCCCGGTATGAATACTTTGGGTTTTTGGTGATGCTCTTTGGATTGACAAATGCTACGGTAGCTTTCATGGACCTAATGCATAGGATATTTAGGCCTTATTTGGATTAGTTTGTAATTGTGTTCATCGACAATATCTTGGTCTACTCTAAGACTTGGGAGGAGCATGAGCAACACCTCAGGATCGTGCTTCAGACTCTACGAGAGCACCAGTTGTATGCCAAGAAAGAAAAGTATGAATTTTGGTTGACAAAAGTTAAGTTTTTGGGGCATTTCATCTCCAAGCAAGGCATCTCAGTGGATCCTTCTAAGATAAAAGCCATAGTGGAGTGGGAATAACTGAGGAATGTAGTAGAAATTTGTAGTTTCTTGGGACTCGTGGGATTCTATAGGAAATTTGTAAAGGACTTATCAAAGATAGCAACCCCATTGACAAGACTGAACATGAAGAATGTTAGATTCGAGTGGGATGAAGAATGTGAGTTTGCCTTCCAAGAGTTAAAGAATCAATTGACTACAGCTCTGGTGTTGATTATCCTAAATAGTGATGACCGGTATGAAGTTTTTACAGATGCTTTGGGATGCGGACTTGGATGCCTATAAATGCAACATGGACGTGTGGTGGCGTATGGATCAAGGCAGCTACGACCTCATGAGCAAAACTATCCTACTCATGATGTAGACCTCACAGCAGTGATTCATGCATTAAAGATCTAGAGATGTTATCTGTATGGGGTGACATTCCAGACCACAAGAGTTTGAAGTCTCTGTTCACCCAGAGAGATCTAAACTTAAGGCAGCGAGGTGGATGGAATACATGGAAGATTATGATTTCACGCTGCAGTACTATCCCAGGAAAGTTAACGTAGTCACTAATATGCTTAACAGGAAGTCTTTAGGGATTCTCGCTTGTTTGGCTCTCGATGATTAGAAAAGGGATGCAATAGTGAGTGAGTATAAGTTGTAGTACTATAAAGACTACGATTGAGTTTCGATGTATCATATGGAGACGATCCCAACTCTCGTTCAGATGGTGAAACAAAATCAATGGCGAAACCAACACCAATTGGGAATCTGGACATGAATTCAGAGTGGAGAGCAATTTGAAGAATGGAGGATATATGCTGATGGATCGTTGTACTTTAGGGAGCGTCTAGTAGTCCCAGCAATCACAAAAGTGACAAAGGCCGTGATGGATGAAGCCCACAAGTCTCAGTTTGCCATTCGTCTAGGGAGCACGTAGATGTATCGTGATTTGAAAAGGCAATACTGGTGGAGAGGTATAAAGAAGGATGTTTGAAAATACGTGGCCAAGTGTGCAACTTGTCTCTAGGTGAAGGCCGAGCACCAGAAGCCAGTAGGTCAGCTTTAGCCGCTTCTTATCCCAAGGTGGAAGAGGGAGCACATCACGATGCATTTTCTTACTGATTTATCGACGATGGAGCAAAGACACGATGCAATTTGGGTCATTGTCGACAGGTTAAAGAAATTGGCCCATTTCATTCCTTTTAGGTAGACATGCTCGAGGAGAGTTCTCGGAGAATTGTAGTGTAGAATTGTTGGAAAAATAATATGCAGTGAAATTTTTAAAAATTTTAAATTAGAGTATTTTTCAAAACACAAGTTTGACATGCTATATGTATAAATTAACCTGATCTTATTGACCTTGTATACACCGAAAAGCTCCCGAAGTCTGTGTAGAGAAGTAACGTTCCAGAAGAGCCTCAACCAACTGGTCTTCTTTGCTATTCTCTATCCACGATCGGAGTGAGTGTGGGCTCATATGTACAGCTCTTCCTCAAGGTGACTCTCCTTCCAATCAATTGAGAGAACCCAAAGCTAGTGTTCGTGATTTGTGAACAAGAGCTCTCAGGGAGTTTCAGATTCTCACCACTAGAGTATCACTCTTAATCTCTCTATTGATCTCTTTATTGATATGTGAATAACTCATTAGACTCACTCCCTATTTATAGAGGTTGGGTCTAGGGTCATTCCTTATCAGATAAGGTCTCCAAAATTTGAAACAGAACCAAATTCGGGTCTATATCGGATAAGATACGCGTAAAAACGCGTGAAAACGTGCGATTTTTAATTCGCGCATAGGCAGGCCGAACTTTAAGTTCAGCATGCCGAACTTTAAGTTCGGCATGCCGAACTGTCGAAATAAAAAATCACGCGAATCTTTTATTTTCCACCCGAGATTCTATAGGATAAAGCTCAGTTTTAATTCAAATAACCCAATAGAGAAGTTATCTAATTAAA
>CAMOHE010042966.1:0-12088 GCA_946598075.1 Artocarpus hirsutus
AATCTTGATTCCAATCCATTTTTGATGAAATAAAGTTTGCATTCTAGCTAATCTAGGTCCATCTAACTTAGATTGAAGCTTTTCTAGGCTTAGAAACTCTTAGATTTCAAAATGCAAGAAAATTTGAAAAATAGAAAAACTTTTGAATTTTAAAAACTAACCTCGAATCGAAACTTGAAAACGATGTTTTTGTTGTTGAATCTCATTCCCGAGCCTTCAATCTTCTAACCCAAAGCTTGAAATCAAAATTTGTTTCAAAATTTAGAGAGAGAATGGAAGAGAAAGAGAGAAACCGAGAGAGATAGAGAGAGAGGAGAGATAGGCGTGAGAGAGAGTGAGGAAAGAGAGAGAAAATGAAAGTGAGAGAGAGAGAGAGAAAATAAATAGAGGGAAAGAAAAAGTAGTTGCACAGAACTATGTGCAACAGTACACTGTTTTCAAATCAAATTGTTTTATTGAAAATTAAATTAACAATTAAAAACAATTTAGAATAATTAAAAATCATTAAAAGAGTAAAATAATACAAAGTCACTAAATTTTCACAAAACATTCAAATTAAATTTAAAATGCTCATTAGGTCACACTAATCCACCATTTATCATTTTAATGTGATTTAATTAACTTCGGGGTATTACAAGTTCAAAGACAAGCCTATGGAGATTTTGCAGCAACAATCAACAGAAGTAGATCTGCTGGGTAAGAAGAAAAAAAAATAAACGAAGAGAAAGAGAAGAAGAAAGAAGAAACAAACGATGGAGCTTCCAATTGTCCAACCTAAATATTATTTCAGAAGAAGAAAGGAAGAAAATATGAAGGGAAGAAAATATGAGACTGGACATCACCACAAAAGGCTAAATAGAAGAAAAGAAAATGAGAAAAAAACACGTGGCTGAGAGTTGGAGAGACAGCAAAAAGAAACGAGGTACAGCAAGCAAATAAACTATAATATAGCTAGAGGTGAACAACTTGTGGTTTGACGGCTTTTAGACAGGTACGGTCAGTTTTTTTAGATGACAAAATGACAATTGAATAACCTATAGATCGCCCGTGGAATGGCGGGCAGTTTTGGTTTAGGTACAGGCGGGTTGATGCAATTTAGGCCTATACAATAGCTTAATGTAATTTTTTGGGCTTTTTGAAAAAAAGGAAAAAGAGATTGTACAAAAATTAAAATGTCATGTACTTTAGATATGTTTTCAGAAGAAGCACAAAACCAAACTTAATTATCTTAGTATGTGTACTGGTGAGTTCAGCCAAATACTGGTCAGTTAGGTTATAGGGCTTTTTTTTGTTTACTTTTGATAATCAAATAAACATCTCATGTTACCATGCATGATGAAAGTGTGAAAGAAATAGCTAACCTGAATCTTTAATTTGATATGAGAGTATTATCCCTTCCTTGTAAAATAACTTTATAAAAAAAAAAAAAAACCTAGGCAGGCGAGTTCGAGTTGAACTTGTTGCCTAGAGTATGAGAGGTGACGTGGTGGGTTATTTAAGATAATTAAATGAAAATTTGATAAAAAAAAACATGAATTAGTAAATTAATTAATTATAAAAAACTACGATAATTTAAAATCTTATTAGAGCAAGTATTATGTTAATTAAACAAACTAGAAAAACAATAAAGAGATAAAAAGAAACGAGAATGGGTCCAACTGACCCACATTTTGTGTACACACATAGTACTAATAATATTATGTTACAACCATAGTCCAAATAAGGAGGGAGTTAAAAAATTACATGCCTTTATTTTTATAATTTAAATAACCTATTCGATTCATTTACTGCCCGTGTGTCCTGTCTGTAGACTCTTCTTCAAACATAAGTTGAAATCCACCTAGGGGGAAAGGTTTTAAAATAAATAAAATGTAAGCAAAAGGCTAAATAGGACTATAAATTTAAAAAAATTTAATTTTGAAAGGGAAAATTTCATAATACAGGAAGTAATTAGAAAATAGACTTAAATAAACAAATAAATATAATTTAATAAAATTAATCTTACCAAAATTGTTGATTGGTTGACTAGAAAGAATAACGTTTTCTTTTTCTTAGGTAAACCATATATGTAACACCACCATAGTGGCCTAGTTGGGTTTCGGAACCTGCCTCCAATGTCACATGCTACACGACCCGATCTTTGATTTGGCATCATGCCCATATATATATATATTCTTCTATAATTATTAAAAATCTCTTTTTACCAAATAATTTCATTTGCATTCATTATGGGGTTTATTATGAAAATCACCTCAGTCTACTATTTAGGAAAACAGTCATTTAAAAACCCTTTTCAATCATTCATTGAAAACATTTTGATAAAAATTCTTTTGAGGCCGAAGTCTTTTTTTAAACCAGGTTACCAAGGAAAAGGGGTAGAAGTCCTACCTCGATACTTGTGCCGGTGTCTCACACCGTAATCCCTATCCGCCACACGTTAGCTTCGCGGAACCACAAACAACCTTAAATGTGTAATAACTAAGTCTACTAGTATCTAGCTTAAGGTACCTTACATTGCTAAACTATTTCATGGTGTCCTAGTGTGCCATTTAAGTTTATAAAATCATTTTATAAGGTTAAAATCTCAACTGGGGTTCAAAACAGCAAAAATAGATGAAAAATCACAAAATTTCACCATGTTGGTCGGCTTGCCAGTCGCCATGGTTTGGCCGGTCAAACTATGTAGCTCTACCTGCCAGAAGATCAAGTTCGGTCGGCCAAACTTTTTAGGTTCGGCCTGCCGGTCGTATGAATCCGGCCTACCAAACTCATGAATCCAGCCTACCGAACATCAAGTTTGGCCTACCGAACTGGAAAATTCCATAAATTTCTAGGCATGGGTTTCGGCTTCCCCGAGCCCAAATATTCAATTTCAGTCTGTTTTCTCAATTCCCAAGCATGGATAATGATCATAGTTGATAGAAAAACACAGTAGATTACTTTTTAACACATTAAAACAAATTTTACACAAAAATTTTAAAAAATCCCAAAAATAGAGAAAAATAAAAAATCTTGATTTAAATCCGTTTTTGATCAAACAAGGCTTAAATTCTAGTTGTTTTAAGTTTCTCTAACTTAGATCAAAGCTTTTCTAAGTTTGAATAAGCTTAGATTTCAAAATACAAAGAAAATTAAAAAATTGAAAAAGTTTTAAAATTTAAAAACTAACCTTGAATCAAAGCTTTAAATTGTGTTTGTAGTTACTAAATCAAGTTCCCGAGCCTTCAATCTACTAACCTAAAGCTTGGGCTTGATTTTTGCTTCAAAAATTTTAAGAGAAATTGAGAGGGAAAGAGAGGCAGAAAGAGAGAGGGGAGAGAGACAAGCGAGAGAGAGTGAGAGGGAGAGTGAGAGAGCTGAGTGAGAAGAGAGAGAGGAGAGAAATAAATAAAAAGAGGTAGAGATAGTTAGCTACACAAAACCGTGTGCAGCAGCACACTAATTTCAAATAGGACTTATTTGGTATTTGTCAAACTATTTTGTTTAAAAATTTAAAATAACAAACAAAATTAGTTTAAAGTGATTTAAAATCATTAAAATAATCAAAAACAACATTAATTTAAAAATTCCACAAAATAATCAAATTAGGTTTAAAATACTCATTATGGTACAATAATCCACCATTTTACACACTAATAACATTTAATTAATTTTGGGGCATTACAACTCTCCACCCCTAAAAGGAATTTCGCACTCGAAATTCATAACTTGGTTTAGAAACAAAACAAATAGGGATACAACTCCTGCATACTCGATTCTAATTCCCAAGTGGCTTTATCAACCCCATGATGTTGCCACATGACTTTTACCAATGGGATATCACGATGTCGCAGGCTAATCACTTTTCGATCAATAATCTGAATTGACACTTCTTTGTACGTCGTGTCTTCTTGGATCTATATATCTTGGAACAAGACGATCTTGTTCTACTCAGGCGGGCACTTCCAAAACATAGACACATGGAATACATCATGAACATGAGAAAGTTTAGGAGGAAGATCTAGGCGAGAAGCAACCACACCAACACGTTGAGTAATTTCGAACGGTCCAACATACCTCGGTGCAAGCTTACCACTTACTCCGAATCACGTGATACCCTTGCGACACGATATCTTTAAGAGAACAAAGTCTCCTACCTTAAATTCCAAGGGTCGACGTCTTATATCTGCGTAACTCTTCTGTCGATTCTGAGTTACCTTCAATCGGTCTTGAATTGCAGTAATCTTCTCATTGTTGTCACGAATCTCATCTGGCCCAAGAATAATCCTGTCTTCTAGTTCAGCCCAACATATCGGTGACTGACACGGTCGTCCATACAATGCCTCAAATGGTGCCATGCCAATGCTCGCTTGATAGCTATTGTTCTACGTGAACTCTGCCAGATGCAAATATTTCTTCTAGTTCCTATCGAAGTATAATGCACATGCACATAACATGTCTTCGAGAATCTTAATAATCCACTTAGATTGCCCATCGGTCTGAGGATGGAATGCTATGCTAAAATTCAAATCCGTGCATAAGGCTTCCTGAAAGCTTCTCCAGTATTTGGCATTGAATCTAGTGTCTCTATCTGATGTGATGAACAAAAGAACGCCGTGCAACCACACTATGTTCTGTAGATACAATTCCCTGAGAACCTTTCTTGAACATGTTGACCTGAACGGAATGAAATGCTCTAATTTTGTTAACCTGTCGACCACGACCCAAATTGCATCATGCCTTTGTTCTGTCCTCAGCTCAGCAAGCTGGTAAGAAAATCCATCATGATGTGCTCCTATTTCCACCCTAGAATAGGAAGTGGTTGAAGCTGACTTGCTAGCCTCCGATGCTCGGCTTTCACCTGAAGACAAATCATACATTTGGCCACGTATTCTTGAACATCCTTCTTCATACCTCTCCACCAATATTGTCTCTTCAAATTACAATACATCTTCATGCTCCTTAGATGAATGGCGAACTGAGACTTGTGACCTTCATCCATTATGGCCTTCGTCACTTCAGCAATTACTGGAACTGCTAGACACTCCCTAAAGTACAACGATCCATCTACATGTATCCTTCATTCTTCAAATTACTCTACATTCTGAATCTACGTCTAGATTCCCTAAACGTGCTGGTCTCACCATTGGTTCTACTTCACCATCTGAACGAGAGCTGGTGTCGTCTCCATATGATATACCGAAACTTGTTCGTAGTCCTTGTAGTATTGCAGCCCGTACTCACTCACTGTTGCATCTCTTTTTCAATCTTCAAGAGCCAAACAAGCGAGAATTCCTGAGGACTTCCTGCTGAGTGCATCAGCGAACACGTTAGCTTTCTTGAGATGATACTATAGCATAAAATCATAATCCTCCATGTATTCCATCCACCTTCACTGTCTCAAGTTCAAATTCCTTTGAGTAAACAGGTACTTCAAACTCTTGTGGTCGAAGAAAACCTGAAATGTCGCCCTGTACAAATAACATCTCTATATCTTCAACGCGTGAATCACTGCTGTGAGCTCCAAGTCGTGAGTAGGATAATTTCGCTCATGAGGTCATAGCTGTCTCGATCCGTATGCCACCATGCATCCGTGTTGCATCAACATGCACCCAAGTCTGTGTCTTGACGCATCTATGTAAACCTCATACAACTCGTCACTGTTAGGGATAATCATTACTGGGGTTAAGGTCAACTAATTCTTTAGTTCTTGAAAAGTGAGCTCACATTCTTCATCCCACTCAAACCTAACATTCTTTCTAATCAATCTTGTTAACGGTGCTACTATCTTCGAGAAATCCTTCATAAATTTTCTATAGTACCCTGCAAGTCCTAAGAAACTATAGATTTCTACCACATTCCTCAATCATTCCCATTCTACTGTGGCTTCAACCTTAGACGGATCCACTGAAATACCGTGCTCAGAGATGACATGACCTAGAAACTTTACTTCTGTCAACCAAAATTCGCACTTCTCTTTCTTGGTGTACAACTGGTGCTCCCGCAGAGTCTGATGCATGATCTTAAGGTGCTACTCATGCTCCTCCCAAGTCTTAGAGTAGACCAAAATGTTGTTGATGAACATGATCACGAATTGATCAAGATAGGGCCTGAAAATCCTATTCATTAAGTCCATGAAGGCTGCTGGAGCATTTGTCAACCCAAACGACATTACCAAAAATTCAAAGTACCCATACCGAGTCCTGAAAGCTATTTTGGGGATGTCTTCTTCTTTGATCCTGAGCTGATAGTATCCCAAACGCAAGTCTATATTTGAGAAATACTGCGAACCTCCCAACTGATCAAACAACTCATCGATTCTGGGCAGAGGATACTTGTTCTTCACGATGGCCTGATTCAATTGTCGATAATCTATGCACAACTTGAGAGTTCCATCATGCTTCTTACCAAACAAAACCGGTGTTCCCCATGGTGATGTACTATTCTGGATGTATCCCTTATTAGCAAGCTCCTGAAGCTACTTTCTTAATTCCTTCATTTCTACTGGTGCCATCCGATAAGGTGCTACAGAATTGGTGCTATTCCTAGAAGCAACTCAATACCAAATTCGACCTCCTAATGTAGTGGAAATCCTAGCAATTCGTCAGGGAAGATATGTAACACCCCAAAATATGATGTTTGAAATAAACATGGGTAATATGATAATATCATATGCAAATAACTATAATATTATGTTAAGTTGTTTTTTCAAGTGATGCGACGAGGACTCGAGGTGCTAGAATGAAATTCATGCCAAATTAATGATCTTTTTTTTATGATGATTTGATGAAATTATGTTATGGTGATTAATTCATTGAAAATAAATGTTAATTGCCATTTTATGAATGTATGACATGAACGCAATGAAAAGTGAGCACATCAAGACCGCGGCATCGTCACCTACAAAAGTAAGGTTAAGTAAGCTTATTGAGGTAAGTACATTTTCACCTACAACATGATGATTTTATGAAAAGTATGAGTTTATGAAAAGTTTAAAATCTATGTTCATGATGGTTTTATGATGATTTCTCATGATGATTTTACATGAAGTATTATTATGAGTTTTTAAGGCATGAAAGTTTATGCATGTTTTGATGATAATGTTTTTCAAAGCATGAAAGTATAAGTATGTATATATGTATCACCTAAATAAGTGTTGCACACCCAATGTTATGTTAAGTTATGATGTGAAATGATATGATGTCATGTTTGGTTTAGGATTAGCTATCTCTCTCCTCTCATGACGGCACGCTTATGATGATGATGTTATGGTGCAACACTTAGGCCCTTAAGATAAAATGAATAATGTTTTAATATGGACAATGTAATGAAAGATATGTTCCAATGAAAATGTGCCTAGTGCACTATTATGATGATGATGATGATGTTCATAAAATGCTTTAAGTTGTGAGACTTACAAATGTACTTACTAAGCATTAGCTTAATCAAGTTTTACATCATGTTGCAGACAAAGGTAAGAGAATTATAAAATAGGTAGAGGACACTGACGGGCGTATAAGCTAAGGATGATGAATTGCAAACGGAAGACGCCAAGAAAAGAAGTTTTAAAATTTTGAAACTATGTTTATTTTTTTTATGTTTTATAATTTTTGAGTATGTTTGTTTGATGGACTTTTAAGATTTGAACTAGAACACTTTAACTTTATTATTTTATAAATTTTCTTCCACATTAAAACTGAATTTAAACAAATTTTATTTTAATCGTTCGGCCTGCCGAACGAGTCCGACCTATCGAAGTATGTATGCAAATTTTATTAATGTTTAAAGGATGTTTATAATCAAGTAATTTAGTATTATAAAAAAATGGATTAAGTTATTATATAATGATTAAGTTATTTAAAAAAAAATAATAATAATAATAATAATAATAATATGCATGGATCTTGGGTATGTTTTCTAATTTGTGTCTTCAAAATTATCTTATAAAATAGTTTATCTTAGAAAAAAAAATATATGCAATGAATGAATGTAACGATATCTGTGACGTCCGTACGGGGGCCGTTACAAGACATCTTCAAATTTATCTACCACTGGGAGGCTTTCCTTCTAGATTCATGAGGAAGGCATAACAATCTAAGTTCTTCCGTGTAACACCCGCCAATTTTGATGTAGTGTATGAGGAATGACGTTATGTAATTTTATTAATGATTTATAATTTAATGATACTAACTATTTTATGTTAAGTGTTATGACAAGTGACGGTCACGTGGAATTGATGTGCTCAAAGTATTCGTGTCAATTACGTTGTATGTTATATGATAATTTTTGCAATAATTAATGTTTTGTTAAACTTTGTTGTGTAAGGCAGTTCAGCAGGCCAAAATGACCCTCACGGAACAGTAGGCCGATGAATATAATCGGCAGGGC
Organism: Artocarpus hirsutus; assembly: GCA_946598075.1. Lineage (NCBI taxonomy): Eukaryota > Viridiplantae > Streptophyta > Magnoliopsida > Rosales > Moraceae > Artocarpus > Artocarpus hirsutus. The sequence continues at coordinate 8,368 of CAMOHE010042966.1, forward strand.
GGACCTCATGCATTTGGCAGGCCGAAGTGGGACATCGGTAGGCCAATGACAGCTGACGAGCAGTCAACAGAAATTTCCTAAATGGTGACGATGATGATTGGATAATGATTGTTGATTGATTGGCATATTATTGGATTGAATTTTTTTAATTTTGGTAATGGAATTTTTGACTTTGACGATTGATAATGATTTCCTTATTTTTAGGCTTGAAATATGGTAAGTTTGAAAGATTGGTTGACTCTTCCCAAACTCTCCTCAATTTTCCAAGATTATGCACGCTCATTTGGGGAAAATTTGCTATCAAATTCAGAACTTAATCCTTCCCACATATCACTCCCATCGTTATTCACACTCTTTCTCTCTCAAAATTTCTCTTAGACATATTTCTTCTACACATCTTTCTCCTTTTTCTCTCTCTTTCAATTCTCCTACAAATAATTGAAAGAAGTATTGAAATTTTGTTGGGTAAAATTCAAGGAAGAATTGAAAAATATTGTTTTGAGGTAAGAGACTTTTCTCAACAATTCTAAAATTTTAAACACCCTGAAATGCGACTGCCATATCTTTCTCTACAAATTTTGTTTTGCTCTGAATTTTCAATATGTTATTCATTATGTGTTATGAGCTAACCCACAAAATTTCACCTTAATTGGATTTTTCTACGCTGAGATATGAATTTTTTTCCCTCTGCCCCTCACTACTGATTAATGTTGAACAGTAACATTGTGTTGTCTCTATGTTCCGACCCTTATATCTTTGCCTAAAAATTTTTGTTTGCTCTGAAATTTTAATATGATTTTCATGAGTATGCTATGTGATGTTGCTCCAAATTTCGTGCGATTTGGTAATATGTAGGCTAAGATGTTAAATATTCATGCTCTGCACCTCATAATGAATTGTTGCTGATTGGTTATGTTGCACAAAAACGTGCTTTTTGTTCATAGGGAAAATGTGCTTTAATTTTTACAATATTTTGCAGATATGTTCATGGTTATATTAGGTTGTAAACTAGAAAATCGCGTGGTTATATCATGTGTGTGTTGTGAGTTATTAAACTTTCTTCAAACTAGGTTTTATGGCTAAAAACTTGCAAACTTTGAACCTCTTGCTTCTCTAACTTTTTATTGTGTCTAAATGATTTTGTTTGGTCATGGGAATTTTTGTAGTAGGGTGTTATTATATATATAGGTTGTTACAAAAATTTTGAGGTCTAAATTGTTTTCGTGTTATTTTTCTTAAATGCTAGTTTGAATGGTGTTTGCTGCCCATGTTTGTTAAGTCAGTTTTACTACTGATTTCAATTGTGTATTTTGACCTCCTCCAATTTTTGTTGAAGCCAATTTTTGGATATGTTATATTTCTATGTGTCTATTATATGTCTTAATTCTTGTAGATTTTTCTATGACTTCAAAATGTGATAATCGGACCAAAGTTTAGAATTGTTCACTACTTAAATGTTGCTGGCAGATTTTGTGTCTTGAATTTTGTGACTTATTTAAATATTAAATGGAATTTTTATGGCCAACAAAAAATTGTGATAATATATTTATGTGTTAAGTCCCTGCCAAGTTTGGACCTTGAATTGTGTGTCAATTATGAGATATTAGGCTGTGAATTCATAAGGGTCAGACACATGGGTATAGGCAGTTTTGCTAAAATGTTTTATTTTGATTGATAAAATGTGTTTTGATTTAATGTCCTCTAGAGAAGCATGTATGAATATGTTATGTGGTATTAAATGATTTCATGGTCTCACAAAAATAAATGATAATTTTATTCTTAATGAATGTATGACATGAACACACTAAGGAGTAAGCACATCGAGACCGCAGCGATGTCACCTACGAGTAAGGTTTAAGTAAACATATAAGGTAAGTACATTCTCACCTACAACATAATGAAATTTACAAAAGTTTGAAAATCTATAATGGTTTTATGATGATTTCTCATGATGATTTTACATGAAGTATTATTATTGAGTTTTAAGGTATGAAAGTTTATGCATGTTTTAATGATAATGGTCTTCAAAGCATGAAAGTATAAATATGTATATATGTATCACCTAAATAAGTGTTGCACACCAAATGATATGATAAGTTCTGATATGATAAGTTATGATATCATGTTTGGTTTGGGATTAGCTACCCCTCTTCTCTCATGACGGTGCGCCTATGATAATGATGTTATGGTGCAACACTTGGGCCCTTAAGATAAAATTAATAAAGTTTTAATATGGTCAATGTAATGAAAGATATGTTCCTATGAAAATGTGCCTAGTGCACATTATGATGATGATGATGATGATGTTCATAAAATGTTTTAAATTGTGAGATATAAATATACTTACTAAGCGTTTGCTTATTTAAGTTTTACATCATGTTGCAGATAAAGGTAAAAGAGATATGGAATAGGTAGAGGACACTGATGGGCATGTGAGCTAAGGATGATGAATTGCAAATGAAAGACACCAAGAAAAGAAGTTTTAAAACTCTGGAACTATGTTTAGTTTTATGTTTTTATTTCTAAGTATGTTTATTGTTTTCGCACCTTGAAGTTTTTAGAACTTGTTAAAAAAATATTAATTTATAATTTTTAAGAGTTTGGCCTGCCGACCATTATTGGTCGGACTGCCGATGCATGGATTGGCCTGTCGATTACCCTGTACCAGCTTGCCATTCTCATCAAATTTTGAAACCTATTTTACAAAGCCTCGGGCGGCCTGTCGATGGTTGAATATCGGCCTGTCAATCGAGTCCGACCTGCCGAAGTATGTATGCAAATTTTATTAATGTTTTGTTTTTTTTAAATTAATTAAAAATAAATTCAAATTACAATTTTTTTGGCATACTGTTTAAAAAATGAATAAGTAAATTATTATTATAAAATAGATTAAGTTATCGTAAAATGATTAAGTTATTAAAAAAAAAGTATGCATGGATTCTGGGTATGTTTTCCAATTTATGTTATCAAATTATCTTATAAAATAGTTTATCCTAGAATAAAAGTATGTAATGAATGAATGTAATGACATCTGTGACGTTCGTAAAGGGGGAGTTATATTTCGCCCTCCAAGACATGTCTTTACGAGACGCTCACTCATTAGCCGATCACCACCACCCTGGTAAGTGATCTGTTGGAAAAATAATACGCAGCAGAATTTTAAAAATTTTAAATCAGAGTATTTTCGAAAACATAAGTTTGACATGCTATACGTATAAATTAACCTGATCTTACAAACCTCTTACTCGTCGAAAAGCTTCCGAAAACAGTGTAGAGAAGTAACGTTCCAGAAGAGCCTCAACCAACTGGTCTTCTTTGCTATTCTCTATCCACGATCGGAGTGAGTGTGGGCTCACACGTACAGCTCTTCCTCAAGGTGATTCTCCTTCCAATCAATTGAGAGAACCCAAAGCTAGTGTTCGTGATTTGTGAACAAGAGCTCTCAGGGAGTTTCAGATTCTCACCACTAGAGTATCACTCTTAATCTCTCTATTGATCTGTCATTGATCTCTGTATAACTCATTAGACTCACTCCCTATTTATAGAGGTTGGGTCTAGGGTCATTCCTTATCAGATAAGGTCTCCAAAATTCGAAACAGAACCAAATTCAAGTCTATATCGGATAAGATACGCGTGAAAACGCGCGATTTTTACTTCGCGCATAGGCAGGCCGAACTTTTTCATAGGCAGGCCGAACTGCCGAAATAAAAAATCACGCGAA
>CAMOHE010042967.1:0-50597 GCA_946598075.1 Artocarpus hirsutus
GAGCTATGGATTCCATATCTATAAATAACAGGTCTACGTCATCAAGAGTCATGCCTCTAACGTATCGGCATGCATACCACTATTGAGATGTGGGTGTCACCCTTTGGCACATCAAAAGACACAAGTCAAGACAACGGGTCCACTATTCATCTCAGGATTAAGATGCAATACAAATGATTGTCTAAAGTGAATCGATTTGCCAAGACAGAATTATTAATCCAAATCAATTCACTTTATGTCCCGATCCAATACATCGTCACCTATAACAACGTGCCAATGTTTCTATTCACGGAGTCCACCTCCGATAGTCAAGACAAACCATCTCCCAATAGGGATATAGACAACATAACAATCTTTACATGAATAAAGCGCCCAACTTTATTCCCTCGATTGCGGATCTTATGATTTAGACCGTCACCTTAAGAATCGTGTCTTCTGCATATGATGTTGCATAATCTGTCCATCATATGCCCAATTCTTAAAGGTTTAGATCGACAGTCTTAGACTATTGTTTGCTTATCATACTTTCAACAAATATGAACGTAAAGAGGACAAGATTTGGTATATGAATAATAAATGAGTTCTTTATTGATAAAAATGTCTTCAAAAACTCATTTTATTTTTACTCCTTAGGGCATACATGTCTAACATAGCCATCATTTTGGTTTCATTTATGACACTTCTCTTTAAATAAAAGCATTTATTAGTAAAATGTTCTTAACTGATGCCATTACCATTGAAAAAAAAAAGATCGTTGATTTATACATGCTTTTTATTCAATTCACAGGAAGCAATCGCTATGCAATTACCGACAACATCACTACTCCTTCACCATTCGCTAAATAATTAAAATAATAGTATACAACCAATATTTTTAACTATTATGAATGAGGGTAATATAATATATTTTTTCTGAATTTATTGGGTTACTGACAAAAAAACCTCTTATTGCTGGCGCAATTGCAAAGCTATCCTAGGTTATCACGATTTTGAGCAAGCAAACATATTAATTAGTACGTAAGTGTCATAATCTTACAACTGGCCATTCGAAAACAACAAGAACAACAACAACAATTATTATAATTATAAATAAAGGTTTCGTGCACTATAAGAGAAAAAAATTGTATTGTCACTATTATTAAGCTAAAAAATAATAATAATTGAATTATGATAAGAAAAAGTTTTATTGTATTTGAGGTAATATGCACAGCATAACTATTATTCTTAGCATTCTTAGCCAATTAACCGATCATAGGAGAACAATGGGGATTTATTACAAGGCAGGATTGTTAGTTTTTTAAAATGATTTTAGTAAAAATTTCAGAAACGTGGTTAAGGTTTGAAACATATATAACAAAAATTTTCTTAAAACTGTTGTAAAAAAAACATGCTATAGATTTTTTAATTCAACACTAAATAAGTGTGTGTGTATATATATATATATATATAATTTGTGCTTGCCATGTAGATGAGAAGAGATTGAAAGGATTCTATTGGGATATATTCTTTAAAATGAAACCACTATCTTTCTCGCCTAATCCACTGCACCAGATGAACAAACAAGTGGGCACAGAAGAAATTATAGATTTCTAAAGGATCACTCTCTTACTTTTATTACCCGTTAATCTCAACACATGATCAAAACAAGTCTTTGGATGAAGAACACTTCTTCTCTTTTTCTCTCTCTACACACCTAAGTAAGGGTTTTGGTAGAGATTTCAGTAGTCTCTCCAAAACTTACAATTGTGTATAGAATGAATAGAGGAGGCCTCTATTTATAGAAAATGAAAAACTCTATTAATTCTATAAGATTCCTTTATTTTACTTTTCAAATGTCAAATATTTAATTAGAATAAAAGAAAAATGTTCTCTTTCCTTATTCTACATGCGGCGTCACTCACAGAGAAATTCTCTGTATATGTGGCACTAATCTCCTGTTAGTAGAAGAAGGAATAGTGCTTGTTATCCAATTTCATTTGTTTTCAAATTTAACTTTCTAAATTTGAGTTAAATCACATCTATTCAAAAATAGAAATGCCAAATATGAAAACCTGATGAACAAGCTTTGGACTACACAAGGAACCTTTCCCTGCTATAGAATGCGCTACACATAGTGGGTCCCACCCACTGTATGTCTTGCAAAATTATGTATTATTTATTAGTTAATAATCTTATTATTTAATAATTATAAATAATAAATTAATTCATAATTAATTTATTTTGAGTGATATTTAATTTATAATTCTATATTTCTAAATTAATTACTTAAACCAATAATTTTGGTTGTCCAAACAATATTTACAAAGATGGCGAAGGACTAATGAACCCATAATTTCAAGCACCAATGAAACCAATATATTAGTTAAACTTTTTAATTTATATGTTACAATTTTCTTAATTCTAATGTTATCTCACTAAAAACTTGAAATTGTATACTTGAAATTATAGATATAATTACTTATGTCTTAGAGTTGTCTATTTGATATAGTCATTGCATATAAATTGATCCTCTAGGGGCAAAATGGTAATTTTCAAAATTGTGAAAGTAAAATGAAGAGTTTTGAAAGTTAAGAGGATAAAGTAATGATTTTTAAAGTTTATGAGGCAAAGTGGATGAGATTCTAGAGTTTAGGAGCCATTAATGTTAATAAGTCTAGTGAAATACATGTGAGTGTGTGGTCAAGTTAATTTGTCTTTTTTTTTTTTTTTTGTGTTTCATTTTTCCTTTTTTACTTTTGATTTTACCAGCTTTTTTTCTTTTTGCTCTTTTTACCCTAAATTATTGTATTGATCCTCACAATCCTGTAAAATATTATTTCATCAAGAGAAATAGTAGAGGCATTCTCTTTATCCCTCCCTACGTTATCCATTTGCAACTTCTCTTCTCATTTTCTCATTCGTTATATTGTTGTAACGAATATGAAATATTTGTAGAAAAGTAAATAACCATAATATGATTATTTAACACGAAATAAGTAACACCAGATACAACGAATTACTTAATTTTACTTGCAGGAGACGGTCTTAACTATTATCTCAGTTATAAACAGTGTAAAGTTTTTATATGCTATAGTAAAAAAAAGTTGTTACAGTGTAAAGCTTTCACATGCTAGAATAAAAACAGTTTTAACTAATAGTTCCTACCACCATACCAAACACTCCTATTATGGTTACAATCTCTTGGAACTGACTCTTCCTCAGACTTATAGCCATACTCATAGTCTCGGATTGATTAATTTTATGAAAGTTAACCTTTGCGCTACTGAAGAAGCGCATAGAAAATTATTTTTGAAAAAAAGGCGACAAAATTTTTGGTCGTGAGGTAGTGACTTTTCCTTTCCTTGTAACTATAGCCACATTGACTCTTGGAAAATGTCGTATACCTAAGTGACGAGGTAAATTAAATCTTTAATTTTGAATTGGTTATTGTATATATAAATTCAAATATATAAAAATATAAATTTGAAATCCGCATTGTGTGTGTATATATATATATAGATGTATAAATATGGAAATAGGTCAGAGTCAAGAGGCGTATTGAACGTCCCCTAACCTATATGAAGACGCAAGTGATCTTATTAAAACATGAAAAGCACGTAACAGAGTCGCCATAAATAATCATGTTTGTTTCCGAATCCTGATCTAAAAAGCAATACAATTTTTTAAGTGAGCAATAAGAGCTTAGCTAGCTAATTTCCGTGGCCAAAAATATTATTATTAGGAGGAAAAGAGGGATTTTAACTAATATTAGATTGATATTAATATTACTGGTGATATTAACAGTAATATTTATGGTGCCAAAAACGTGGTGCTTCTCAAACTCACTTACCAGCGGCAGCTATTGATGATAGCCTTCCTAAACAACATCAACCGTCATTCTTGTGTCATAGAGGACCTTAAGAAGCTTTGCCTCTTTTCACTCCAAAAATCCTCCTTCCTCTGGCCGTTGTGCGGAGGACGGAGCAGCATATTGCATGGCTGTCAAAGGATGAAGTCGTCTTTTCACGTGTGATATATACAAAACAACAAAAATACAATTAAACGTTGTTATTTTCACGGCGGTCAAGCAACTGTCGACCTTATAAATTTTCAACGTCGGTATTTAAGCCGCCCAAAGTCACGTCCATGTTGTAGTGATGTAACCATTTTGATCTATTCAAATCCTTGCTAGATATTTGATTTGACTCATTATTTCATTTGTAGGGTTTCTATCATATTGTGGAGGAATCTAAATATATTCAACCTCTTGTTTTGGAAGAATCATCCTTTAAAATAATATCTAGGAATGTTTTCACATAAAAAAAAGGTAAATAATTCGATTGGTCTCTAACCCTTTTAAAAAAGTACAATTTGATCTCGAATCTATTTTATTTAATTGGATTTAACCGTTTAAAAAGGATACAATTTGATATCTAGCTTTAAAAATGTGTTGACCACACTAATGAGGATATTTTAGTAAAATATGTAACATATTTTAAAGAAATTCAAATTAAAACATAAAAACAATTAAAAAAAAGTAAAAAGAAAAACAACACATATATATTATTAAAATCAAATCTTCTTAATCTAAAAAAAAAAAAAAACATATTTCCTTTAAAAAAAATCAGATCTTTCTACCAAACCACACCCACCCCCCATCCCCTACTGGCAACACCCACCCCCACTCCTCCTTCCTCCCTCTACCTTCTCTACCCTACCTATGTAGTCGTTACTTAACTACTTAATCTTGATCTTAAAAATGCTTTAACCTAAAGTACTTGAATTGCGGAATAAATTTTTTCTAAAAAACTCTTGAAATAATTCCTTAAAATATTTCTTTTAAAGAAATATTGACTTCTTTAAGCATAATAATAACGTTTTAACATGATATTATTTATTATTTCTTGAAATAAATTCTTCTAAAAAATAATAATTATTTCCTAGGACTTAATTATATAAATATAACTTAATACTAATTTCTAAAACATGGTGATAATAATAATCATTTCATAAAACTTTTTTGAATTTCTTTTAAGCATTTCTTAATTTAAAAGAAAATTTCTCTAAAAACAATTGCAAATTAAATAACATTATAAATTCCTATTTTAAATGCTTTTTAAATCCTTCCTAAAATTATCGTTGTACTTTTTCTTATAATTTATTATCTTAAAAATTAATAAATTGATTTCTTAAAACTTATTCTTTTTAAACTTAATATAATAATAATTTCTTATAACTTTTTCTCTTAAGTCTATTAGTTTCTATCAAAACTTTCATAATAATAATTTCATAGAACATATTCATTAAAATCATTTCTTAATTTAACATAAAATTCTTATAACATTTCTTAATTATAAATAATTTCATAATTTCCTTACTTGAAAATTTATGCGTACTATCACATTTCCTATTGTAACATTTTTAAACCTTAAAATTTTCTAGACCAAGGTTGTATAATCACAACCTCAATTTTTAAGATATAATTAGGTAGGTTCAATTACTTATTTAATGCATACTTAATTTTGTAAAATAAAAACGTGCATACTTTCATAAACTAAAAATGTAAAAATATTACATGTGCATGAGTCGCTCACCATTGCCTATCAAGCATCGTTGACAGGTTTTCTTACCTACAGCATGAGTATATTTAAATGAGCTTTTGCTCTGCAAATAGGAAAGTAGAATCGCAAAACATAATTAAAATCATTTAATAAAAACATACATGAACATTTTATGCTTGCTTATCAACTTGTCTTATACTTAATTATTTAAGTTTTAACTTATCTTATTAATTGGGCCTAGGTGATCGTACCGGTTGCACAAGATCTTCGAGAAGTCAGGATTCATGAGGTCCCTATCAATATGGAGATCATAAACTACATTGAAGCCTCCTCGTAGGTTAAGAGGTTGGTATGCTACCTTTAACTTGTCTTATCAATTTCACTTATCTTTATTATGTGTATACAGTATAACATATTACTACATAGCATCACCATTTCATAAATCATAATTCTTAAATCTTAAACATGTTTAACTTAAAAGTGAGCAAGTAGTATAAATTAATACTGCATACATCACATAATATTTATAACATAATCATACTATCACATGATATGGCATAACATAAACATAATAAATTGTAGACATGGTATATCAATACACATCATTGATAACAGTACATGTCATCCCATAGCATGGCATAACATATCACAATTCATGCGCATTCATAATTTTTTTGAAAACACATAAAAACTTTTTATTTTGAAACTATTTACACTATAGGCGAGATTCCTACTTACCTAGATTTGGAGATAAGTGGTTCCAGTCAGATCACGCTTTAATAACAGTATATATCATCCCATAGTATGGCATAACATATCACAATTCATGCATTTTCATAAGTTTTATAAAAACATATAAAACATTTTATTTTGAAACTATTTATACTGTAGGCTGGATTCCTACTTACCTAGATTCCGAGCTGAGAGGTTCTAGTCAGATCCCTCCATATCTATAGTCGACGAAGCATCCTTGAGAGTGATCCCAAAGGAACCTCGATTGGCTATTAATACTTTTTGGAGATATTTAATTGCTGGAAATATCTTTCTAGACTCCGTTACCACAATCTATATTGCCTCGATCCACGTATAGTTGATATTGGATGAACTCCAACAAAGGGCACATCACATGTAAATGTCGAAACGAGTTGGGTGGTGGTCTTTGATCGTCAATTGGAGATTGAGAACACAAAACCCAAGGTCTACTGGAAATCGATAACCCGCAGTGGCATGTGGGGCACGTGTGGTGGTTTTGGTGACCGAATTAAGCTACAACTTTGGCTCCTAGCAGTTGTCAACCTTCTGAGTTTAATGGTGCAATCAATTTCAACTGGTTAGGCCTCTAATGTAGCGGATCATGCTCAAAAATCATTGCCACAAAAGGCAGCATAGACAGTGACTCTCCGACGATCATGGTCCAAAATAGATTGAGGGCTTTTGTTCTGTGTCACTCTAAGTGTTTCATCTAAGGTAAGGCTACTTAACACCACGTGGAATGATCGTTCAACCTCCTCGTAGCGATGCTAGATAGCAGAGGCTATTCCTCCTTTTCCAGCGGTGGTTTCAAGCAATTGAAATATGGATTTTGTTCCTCTTAACATTTTAAAGGTGTTCATGCCAACAATTTAACTCAACACAGCCAAAAACAATGAACTCAAGCTCACCCACGATGGCAGCAACGGGCTTCTTTGATCTCTGACCAGCGATAGTAGTTTTGCTAAAATTGGCTTAAGGGATTTCATCCCCAAGGTCGTCTGATCCTAATGGCATCGACGATGTAGCTCACCTTCGTAGGCGATGGCGAGATCAAATGGTGGCATGACGGTAAGGACGGGGCCAGCTCTGTTGGGCAATTCTAGCTAAAATCGACCCCAGACATTAGTGTCATTATGTTACTCTTTTCAATCTAAGTCTGTGACGCCAAGATCATGTCGATCAGTGCTCGAACGGCAGAGAAAGCACACCAGAAAGAATGGGTTTTTTATGAGTTTTTCCTAGCAAGTACTAGCTACTTCGGCAAAGTTGCGGGCTATACGATATGTTGTTGGAACAAGCTTGTCATGATCTTTCCATTGGTGCAGAAGATGTCAAAAACTAACACCAAATTCTACATTAGAGTTTGAGGAGAGAGAGAGTAGAGAGAGAAAGTAAAGAGGGGTTGATTTTTGATTGGTCTGAAATTTTTTTTTGTGCACTAGTATTTATGGACTCTCTTGTAGTCTTTGAAATTCAAACTGGCTAATGGCTGGATTGATCAAGTTTTTGATCCATAAATTTGAAATTTCTATGAGCATAGCTATACTTTTTAAAACTGTAATATTTTTGCTCTTTTAAAGTAATTAAATAAATTATAATTCTCTTATTGTATCATTGCCTTATTAAAATCTCCAAACTATCATAAAATCATTTTCATGATTTTGTCCATACTTTATGGATTTCATGATTTTGTTCTGAAATCAAAAACTTTGACACTTTTGTCTTTAAAATTGGTGACCAATTATATTCGCCATATTTTTATTTTATAAAAATAACATTATGTATTTAAAGCTTAAAATATGAATTCTTAAACAAGATAATATTTCGTAAATTCCTAACCTTTAAAAATGATAACTTATAAGTAAATAAAATATACATTTCATTTAGTGTCATTTTATTCTTTTAATAGCTATATTTTTATCCTTAATATGAAAACATGTTATAAATATAAAATTTCATCATAAAATTGACAGTCATAAATTACAAAAATTTTGAAAATTAAATTAACTACCTATAAGTCAATTTAATTCAAATTCTAAGCGTACCATAATTTCGTGCTTAACTATATAACCGAAACTAGTTTTTCTTAAAAAGCTGTTTGTTGGGGCCACCTCTAATCTATGGACACTTTAAACTTTTCTTGATCACATTATGGATTTGAAAGTAATCAATTTGTGATATTACATTGTCCTAAAGGCTTGTCAATATTTGTGGACTTCATTAACATACTCTTTTCTTATCACTATTTCTATGATTATTGTTGTTGTTGTTATTATTATTATTATAATAAACTTTATGTAATTCTAGCTTGTATAGTCACTAACCGTGCACATATAGGATATTGGAATTTTTGAAATTCTAAAAATCCTTGTGGCTTTATTGAAATTCTTAATATGCTTTATGATCTCATTAAAATCAAAATCGATCTTATATTCTATTGCTAAATTGCCATCATATAGGAATTCTGTATAGTTGTCATGAATCAAAGATCCTTTTTATCAATCAATCTTAATTTAAATATTCTAATTGAGATTCTTATAAAGGTCATTACTTTGACTTATATATTGAGTTATTGAATTATATAAGCTTAATTTTGTACATCGAATAATTATTTTGATTATCTAAGTATACTATCATAACATTCATTTTGTTTTATGTTTCATATTAAAGTACACAAAGTTATACATTTATAATATTATTTATTTATAAAATCTTATAGTTATTAAGACTCTCAAATTGTGTGTTAGTTGAGAAAATTCATAATCATAAATCGTGATTAAGTCACAATTTAAAAGTTATGAATTTTCTAGGCATTACAAAAAATTTCTAGCCTTGAATAGTATTTTTAAAAATTTCTCATAGTTCTTATAGAGACTTAAACTTATAAACTCTAAACTTATAATTTCTTACGAATTAACGGCATAGAAAATGGAAAAAATCGTTAGTTAATCATACCTATTAATTTCTAGATTTTTTCAGTCAATACATCTTGGGCATCCCCCTCTTTAATTGCAAGACCAACTAGGAAAGAAGGTCGTAGACACAGCTAAGAACAATGGAGAACTCAATGAGCGTGCAGAGCTTCCCATTAGCAGGGTCGATCCAATTGGTGAGGCCAGGGGAGTCATTGTCAAAGGATTGTAGGGGGTCACGATCTTTTGCAGGAAGCTCTCAATGGTAGCTAGTGACGAAGGTTGCAACAACGTCAGTGCTTGGGTATGCAACAAGACGACATCGCTTGGGTTGTCTCCATCATCATACTACAGTGGGGTCACAATCTGTGGGTTGTGTTTCACGATGTGTCATGATCTCTCACGGGGGGGCTCACGACGGGTGACTAGCGACGTCGACGGAGGATTGAAGTGGGTCACCAGTGTGGGAGTGGCATAGTGGGTAGGGGTCACCGGAGTTGGTTGGTTATCTAAGAAGGAGAAGGAGGAAGAGGAGGAGATTAGGTTTTCTTTTTTTTTGTTTTTGTTTTTTGTTTATCTTTTTGGTTTGCTGATTTTGAATTTTTTGGGTAAAAACCAAACCAATAGTCATGATTGGATATTTTGAAATTAAAAGTTGTGGTCTATTCTTATTATTTTTTTAATGTATCAATTATTTGAAGGGTAATTTAGTAATTTCAATTAAAAAAATAATATTTAGAAAATTTTAACGGTCAAAGTTAAAGGCCATATACCAAATTGCAACTTTTTTATACTGTTGGACCCAATTAAATAAAAAAAAATTAGGGACTAAATTGCATTGTTTTAAAAAGATTGGAGACTAACCGAGCTATTTACCTTTAAAAAAAAAAGAAAAGAAAGTTGAGAGCATGCGAGTACTTATGTACTCTTTTTTCTTTTGTCCGCAGGAAAACATGTCTTTGACAAAAGGGGGAGAACCAGAGTTTCAAAAGCAGGGACCAAAAAGTCTAAAGTTTCAAAAAGGGGGTGTTAGGAATATTATTTGTAGTATTTAATCGGCATTTTATTATCAAAATTAATGTGAATTTTCAAAATAAGTTTTAGTAATTCAATGATTTGTTCTGTTCATAAATCGCTCTTTGCTGAGTCGGATAATTTGGAGTTTATTGTTGTCAAATTTGAGGCTTATTGTGGTCACATTATACCCAAATTGGAATTCCTAATTTGATTTAGTTTAGTTTTATATTTTATGGAAAAATTATCATTTGTCTTGTGCACGATATATTTACAATTTGAAGTTGAACTAAATGATTCTTATTCTACAAAATTTGGATGTTATTCATGAACTCATTTTTGGCGACTTCCTCATTTGTCTTTTTGGATTAAGAAATCTTCCTATATAGATTTTGTTTCTTTTAAGACACACATTACAAATTGATTCTAATATTATGAGTGACTTATTCTTTGAATGTTGCATATTCGTCTTTATTGAGAATTAATCAAATTACAACAGTAAAAAAATGAGTTTCCTTTTATTGTTGCAGATTATACAGGAGTCTTGTGCAGCATTTAAGATCATATTTGTGTTGATTTTCTAGAATGGTTTTTGCAAAATAGCGGAAACAATGTTATGGAGCGGAACACATATAACAAAAATTTTCTCAAACTTTTATAAAAGTGCTATAAATTATATTAATTTAATGCTCAAATAAATATATAAAGACCTTTACTTACATAGATTATATTAATTTTCTCTACAAATGGTAGAGCCACAGGGCAGTCGAGTAGGCGTATCGTTTTCATACCAGTTTCATTGCAAGTATAGCAATTGTATGGCTTCGGAAATCTTCTGACTGCAAAAGAGTTCTCTAAAACGAAATTACTGTCTTCCTCATCTAGTCCTAAGCATTAGATGGGCAAATTGATGGGAGTAAAGGAATTAAAGGTTTCTAAAAATTCACTTGCTAACTTTAGTTATCCGTTAATCTCAACACATAAGTAAAACAAGCCTTAGGATGAAGAACTTTTCTTCTTCTCTCTTTCTCCCTCAACACACCTAAAGGAGGTTTGTGACAGAGTTTACTTAGTCTCTCAAAGACTCATAATTGTCTATAGAATGAAAAGAGGAGGCCTCGTTTATAGAGAATGGGTTACCCAATTAATTTTGGAAGACCTTTATTTTAATTTAGATATCAAATATTTAATTAAAATAAAAGACACAAGTTTTTCCTTCCATACACTGCATGGGGTGCCACACACAAAGAGATTCTCTATGCATATACCGCCATTCACTGTACTGTGGGGGAAGGAATACTACTTGTTATTCAATCTCATTTGTTTCAAAATTTAGCTTTCCATACTTGAATTAAATCACATTTATTTAAAAGTAGAAATTTTAAATATGGAAACTTAGTGAACAAGCTTTGGACTACATAAGAGGACATTTCCCTCTACTGCATGCGCCACACACAGTAGGACCCATCCACTATATGTCTTCTAAAATTAAGTAATTATTTATTATTAATAATTTATTATTTAATAATTATAAATTAATTTATTTTAAGTAATATTTAATTTAGAATTTTACAATTTTAATTAATTAATTAAACCAATAATGTCACTTGTTCAAATGGTGTATATAAGGATGGTGGGGGACTAATAGATTCATAATTTCAAGTTTCAATAAAACCAATATATTAATTAAACTCTTTAACTAATATATTACTCTTGTTAATTCCAATGTAACTCTACTAAATACTTAAAATTACACTCTTGAAATTATAGATGTAATTATTCATTTCTCAGAGTCATCCATTTGATATATAAATGATCCTCTATAAATAATTTATAGTTAGAGGTAAAACTTATTAAACTCTGTAATTAGTTTTTTTAACCTAGAGTGTCGTTGATTGTCCAATGAATAATAATTTCATGAACTTAATCATGAATTGAGCATTCATATTATTCAAGATCCAAATCAATAATACTCAAGAGATTTATTTGCTTCTCACTAGAGAAGGAATGGTTCTATATTGTAATATTAACATTCTTCACTACTTGCTTCATTATGCATCCAAAATACAAAAGATATGATTAGATTCTTGAATCTATACTGAGTATATTGAAAAACATAAATTCATAAATAGAAGTATGCTAATAACTGAGGATTAATGTTATCTTACATATAACCATCGGCCCATGTGAAGAAATAAAGCAATGCACTTTGTTAATAGATTATACATACGTTGTTCTATAACATGTTCACGAGAAATTATCATAAAGAACCAATACGAGTTAAACGTCCTTAATTTGGAACTGTTTATATGCTAAAGGTATAATCTTAAATGTTAGTATCAAAGATAGAAGTACTAAATAGGTCATCGGGCATCACTGGTCGCGTAGGCCACAATTTGACACTCAACTGACAGTAGTCATTGGACTACCGCACATGATGCCTAGCACTAAGTATTTATTGGCAAACTAGTTATTTTAATTAATTTTACAAAATAATATTGATCCAAATTGGCAATAAATGACTCAAATTCAAATAATAAATCCCAAATATTTAAATTAGAAAATTTTTTGAGAAAATGATATTATTTTAATTTAAATTAGATTTGAGTTTATTTGAATTATCTTGATTTTCTAGAATTGGACTTCGATTTATCTCTAGCCCTTGCTGAATTTTTCATGGATAATTTTCTATAGTTGACGCCAATTAGAACGCGAGAAGAAGAAGATAATTCTCCTAGTTTCATGAGAGAATTTTGATTTCTCCAACCTACCCTAAAAATACAGATTTTTGGTCCTCATTTATTCTCAAAATGTCTATGTGCAAAATTTTACACATAGAGCATTAATCTTTTGATGCATAATACCTTGACTAAAAGTATTGCCTTATTTTTAATACCAAGGACTAAACGAGGAAGACGATGGTTTCATTTAAAAGAGAACGCCTTTCGTAAGCCGCTTGTTTCTAGTTCATCTCCATTCATTCAAGTAAACAAAGTAATATATATTTATTTATGCAATAAATTAATATATATCTATAGTGATTTTATAAAGGTTTTATAAAATTTTTGTCATACACGATCCGCACCACAACCATGTTTCTGCTATTTTTATGAAAATTGATTTCCAAAACCAACAGATACAATAATTCTCCTAGTTTCATGAGAGAATTTTGATTTCTCCAACCTACCCTAAAAATACAGATTTTTGGTCCTCATTTATTCTCAAACTGTCTATGTGCAAAATTTTACACATAGAGCATTAATCTTTTGATGCATAATACCTTGACTAAAAGTATTGCCTTATTTTTAAGAATTTTTCTTCACAAGCTAAAATCTGAACAAGGTTTTCTACATAAGCAAGGTCTTCATAGACTTAAATGGTCTCGTGCTCTATCACACGCGATGGATCAAGAACGTATCTTCAGCATAGAGACATAAAAGACATTGTGTAATCGATAATTCTGGTGGTAAGGCCTGCAATCGCATCTTTACTTAAAGTAAATAACTAAATTAAAGATACCTTTATACACGCTCTCTATCATATGGATCAGGACGTATTTCCAGTATGTGGAGCTTGGAAATAATCTAATTTGAAGTTTGAGACCCTATTGAAAAGAAAATCTAAATTTTTAAAATTAGAAAAAAAATTTACATAATATGCCATTTTTTGAATCAGCATTTATTATTTATGCCACAAATAGAAAAATTTTAAAAATTTATGTCACAAATAAAGTCTATGGCATAGGTATATGAGAGTATTTGTTATTTTTTCTTCTCTCCCTCTCTCTCCTCTTTTTCTCTCTTCTCTCTCTTTCTTCTAATTTCCTCTTGTCTCTCTCTTCTGTTTTTTCTCCCCCTTTCTCTTCTTTCTCTTCTACTTCTAATTTCCGGAGTCTCTTTCTCTTTCTTCTCTCTCTTCCTATCTGACTTGATCAACTGGCACTAAATTGCCTCGGACTCAATCTCCTCCGAGATTGCTAGGGTAGTCCATAAAATCGTTGTCAAACAAAGGTGCTAGAGCCTTAGCTTTTCCAATGGGAGACTCTGGAATCAAAGCGACGTTAGTGCTTAGATCAAGACTCCGAATCACACTGCTTCTGATCCCACCAGATTAGGTTTATCCTTATCCGTTGTTCGCTCATCTTCAATGGCCTCCTTCCGCCTTCGACCTCGTTGTAGAAGTGCACCAAAACTAGCCACCACAGCTACAAATCATTGGTGAAGAAAGCTATCGTCATCCTCGACTCCATCAACAAGTCGATCTATGCGGTGAGATCGTCAATTCATGGATTGGACTTCATTGGTCATGGACGAAGCTCCATGCCAAAGAAGACAAAGAGAACTCCGATCTAAAGAAAGTTGCTTCTTGTTGTTGTTGTTGTTGTTAGTTTTTTTTTTTTTTTTTGGCTGTGGGCAACGTCGCCGGTGCCAGAGATGAGTAGATGCCCGTGAGTAGAAAGAGAAAAAGTGAGGAAAAAATATTCCATAAAAACATGCAAAATATTCTAGAGGGACATGCAACATGTCTTCAAAGAGACATGCGTCCAGTTTGTAGCATAAGAACTTTTCACATTTTGTGACATAAATAAATATAAAAAGTGACATTTACATGAATTGCCCCAATAAAAACAATTTTTTCAATATAAAGCAATTTTCACCATCAGAAAAAAAAAGTAAGGTAATAAGAATACGTTAAATGTCACTTTTTACACTCAATTTTTATTTATACCACAAAATGTTAAAAATTCTTATGCCACAAACTTAATGCATGTCTCTTTGAGACACGTTGCATGTCCCTCTAGAATTAGAAAAAAAAAAGTAGGGTAATAAGTATGCATTAAATGTTTTTAATGTAATTTCTAAAAATATAAAACAAGGTTACAACATTCTTGAAAACTTTATCTCAGTATTCCAATAATTAATTAAGGGAGGATTTTGCTATCATCTCTATTATTGTATGTTCCTAAATATGTGTAATTTGAGGATAGACCCACCTCCTAGACTCATTATCTCAAGTTAACTTTTTTTCTGATTAAATTAGATCTTTTTTTTATTTTTCCTATTGGAGAATTTGAGAGTATAAAGAGAATGGAGGTTAAGAATTTCTAGAAATAAAAGTGTATTTGAGGCATGCAATGAACACTTTTATTAAAGGTTTTGTTTGTTTTTACTTATTCAAGTATGCTAAAGAGTTTAATGACAAATTACCCCAAAGATAGTGTTAGGATAGATGCCCTTAAAACATATAATATTTTATGAGGACATATTTATAAATAAATAGTAAATTTATTCATCATATTTGCATATACATTTTAAATATTTTATGAATATCATTAAAATTCTATAATTATCTATGTAACCTTAAATATTATACATAAGTGTTATATATAATAGGATAATATTTAATGATGATAATTAAAAGAGTTAGTAATATATAATTAATTATTCAATTAAAGTATGAAAATTTTAATTGAGCATTACTAGTGCATGTCATTTTCATTAAAAATGGAATGGCTATATCTAAACCGTTAATATAGTCAGTCATTAAATAAGTGCACTGTACATAAGGAGATCATGTAAAACTAGGACATGATGTTATATCAACATCTAATAATTTACATTAAATATAACAAGTTCTAATCATATCAATCAATGGTCCTATAAATGATGATTTATTATTCATTAAAAAATCACGATACTCAAGGATAAAGAAGTAATTAGAGAGGTTAATGGATTTCACCTAGATCTAGTTATGAATTTTTTTTATGGAGGAACGATTAATATGTAATAACTATGTCAAATGGATGACTCTAAGATATGAGTAATTAAATATCTATAATTTCAAGAGCACACTTCCAAGTATTTAGTGAAGTTATATTGGAATTAATAAAAAATAATATATTAATTAATATAATATTAATTTTATTGGGCTTGAAATTATGGGTCCATCGGTCACCCCACCATCCTTGTAACCACTATTGGACAAGTAGAATTATTGGTTTAAATAATTAATTTAGAATTACAGAATTTCAAATTAAATATTGCTCAAAATAAATTAATTATGAATTAATTTATATTTATTAAATAATTAGATTATTTAATAAATAAAATAAAATGAAATTAATTTTTGGAAAAGTACATAGTAGAGCCCAACCACTATGTAAGTGGCACACACTATACACATCAAAGCTTGTTTACAAATTTTTCATATTTAGTGTTTCCAATTTTAAATAAATGCAAGTTAATTCAAATACGGAAAAGTGTGGAGACAAATGAGTTTCAATAACAAGCAGTTATCTCACCTGCGCAATAATGGGAATGGCGCCACAAGTACACATATGTTATCTATGTGTGGCACCTATCACATTACCAAGAAAGAGGGCTTGTGTTTTTATTTTAATTAAAATACATGATATGAAATTAAAATAAAAAGACTTTTTATAATTAATTAGCTATTTCATTCTCTATAAATAGAGGCCTTATATTTTCATTTGTAATACACTTGTGAGTCATGGAGAGACTGAGCGTGCTTTGCCAAAATTTTTCCCCTCATGGGCATGTAAGAGAGAAAGAGTGTGAAGAAAAGTTCTTCATCCCGAGACCCTTTTTGTTCATGTGTTAAGATTAACAAGTACCTTAAATCAACTTAGTGATCATTTAGAAACCATATTCCTTCAACGCCCACACATTCTTCCATCCAATACCAAGGACTAAACGAGGAAGACGATGGTTTCATTTAAAAGAGAACGCCTTTCGTAAGCCGCTTGTTTCCAGTTCATCTCCATTCATTCCAATAAACAAAGTAATATATATTTATTTATGCAATAAATTAATATAATCTATAGTGATTTTATAAAGGTTTTATAAAATTTTTGTCATACACGATCCGCACCACAACCATGTTTCTGCTATTTTTATGAAAATTGTTTTCCAAAACCAACAGATACAATAAACACTTGAATACAATATCTTGCAATAATATTATGTTTCAAAACAAGATATGAATCCTGTAACACTGTGGAGATTTGATAAATGACAAAGGTGTCTTTCATAAACCGATACAATCATTGCGACACATGCAACTATTCACATGTAGAGGTGCTTTACATTATAAAGGTGTCTCTTCATGTAACATTATATCTATTACAACGAATATATCCATTGCTAATATGTATTTAAGGTTGTATAGAAACATACAACCAACAAATATGTGTATTTTATATTAATAAATGTATCTTTAACCTCTAATATTTTAGAAAGACATATTATAACTCTAACATTTCCTTCTTATAAACCATCAAAACCTGGTGGTCGTCGTCTTTTTTTTTTTTTTGGGTATAAAAAATCTTGGTCTCCTTGCTTATCGAGTTATATAGAGCAAACCACATGCCATATTGCGCATGACTTTTCCTATGAGTCGCATTAATTTGGATAATGTTCAAAGTTCACAAAACGCCAAAATACCCTTCTCTTTAAAATATATCTTATCCTAGCCACTAATCAAAATGTCGCCAGCTGAGAGGCTTGGATTAAAAGTGATATCCGTCAATTACGTAAATTGTTTGAATTATTCAACTCTAGCATTTGCCAGCATTGTCAACGTTGACTAACGGCATTCCTTTTTAAAAAAAAAGAAAAAAAAAAAGAAACTAACGGCGCCATTTCACATGAGTGTGCTAATTCGAAGGATTGGCTGTGTTTATTTTATTTTTTCTTTTTTGAAAAACATTGCTTGTGTCTTGTTTATTTATTTATTTATAAAAAAAAAAAGAAAAATATGTGTTATTCTATTTTCTTCTATTATGTTTACTATCACCGAAGGAGGAGAGATCCCGTCGATTAAGGAGGCGGCATTGACCGGCCTCCGTCGTGCCAACCAAGCCCCATCGCAAGTCACCTTCCTCCATGCTGGCCAAGCCCATCAAACGCTGTCGAGCCCAACAAACAGCCAAATGCCAAGATCTACCCGAAAACTCCACGAATTCCAAGATCTAGCCTAAAACCACCCAGTGAACGACGTCAATCTCTTATGCTGCCTATATCAACTCCTTGTCGGCAAGAACCCTAATCACCATCCACGAGATTGCACGCTATCCAAACGATGGTAGTTGACGATGGCGATTCACGTTTCCTCACTGTACATACCAACAAATGACGTCGAACGCGTGCCCCTGCCCCCGCCGCCAGATCTGGGTCTTTACTTCTTAATTTTTGTTAATTTTGAAATTAATTTGTTTTTTCCTATCATTATTGGGGAAAATTTTGTGAAACTTGTGCAATTAAATCTATTTTGTGATATAATTGTGTTTTTGAGATTGATTTGTTTATTATTGTATTATTTGTGAAAAAAATTGTGTTATTGATTTGACATTTGATTTGTGAAATTGTTTAATCTAAATGTTTAGATTAATCTATTTGTGGGTATTAATTTTTTCGAAAAGATTTAGGTATTAATTAGTAGAGTGTTAGTGTTGAAATTTTTTAAGGGTTTAATTTGGTTTTAAATGTGTATTAATTTGTTGAAATGGTTTAATTTTTTAAGAGAAAATGGTTTAATTTTTTAAAAGATGTGGTTAATTTTGAGATTAGTTCGATAATTTTGTTATTTCTTAAACATAATGGTTTTTTCTTATGATATATATATATATATATATATATTTGTATAATGGTTTTTTATTTATTTTTATTAAATTTAGGCAATGATTTAACGTGGGCAAGATCATATAGAATCATGTTGGGATTGAATGTCAACCTCCGGATCGTTCTCCCAACATTTTCACCGGTGAATAAAAAAAGGCCACTACCATAGACATCCCCTTCTTTTATATATAGTAATATGGTTACTTACAAATTTGAGAGTTTACAGGCTATAAAAAGTAAGGAAATTAATGTCAATCCTTACACCCTTGATATTAATAATGTCACTTATCTACCCTGGATAAGTTTTATGTTATAAGTTGTAAAAGAACCTCTTAGTATGAGTACATATTAAAAAAATTACTACCTAAAGTTTCACAAAACACTACAAGGGCAATTGAATTGTTCAACATTACATCTTCTCATAGTCAAGTAAACACTAAAAAAAAAAAAATGTCCTTATTCTTATTATTTTATGTTCCTGAAAACTATTTTTCATTACATTTTTTTTGTTAGATTGCGCTGTGTAACGCCCCGAAATTAATTAAGTGATATTAGTGTATAAAATAGTGGATTGGTGTGCCATGATGAATGTTTTAAACTTAATTTGACTATTTTGTGGTATTTCTAAATTAATGTTATTTTTTTATTATTTTAATGATTTTTAATTACTCTTAATTATTTTTATTTGTTATTTTAAATTTTGAAACAAAACAATTTGTCAAATGCCGAATAGATCACTTTTTGCAAAACTGTGGGTGACACACGGTTTCCACATAGTAAAACCACCCACTTTTCCTTTTATTCAAACTATGTCTCCTTCTCTCTTTCACTCACTCTCACACTCTCTCTCTCTTTCTCTCTCTTTCTCTCGTCTCTTTCACTCCCCACTGCCTCTCTCTCTTTCCCCCTTTTTCTCTCAAATTTTGATTTCATCAAGCCCAAGCTTTAGTTTTTAGTGGATTGGAAGCTCGGGAACACGTTTGAGCTATTACAACTTTGAATCAAAGGTTAAATTAAGGTTAGTTTTTAAATTTTAAACTTTTTTAAAATTTTTAATTTTCTTTGTATTTTGAAATCCAAGCTCGTTTAAGCTTAGAAAACCTTTAATCTAAGTTAGAGAAACTTAAAATATCTAGAATCTAAGCTTGTTTTGATTAAAAACGGCTTTAAATTAAGATTTTCTATTTTTCTCCATTTTTGGGTTTATTCAAAAATCTTTGTGTAAATCTTGTTTAAATGTGTTAAAAAGTGATTTATTATGTTTTTCTATCAATTGTGATCATTATGTATGCTTAGGATTTAAGAAAACAAGTTGAAAATAAGGATTTGGGCTTGGAGAGGCCGAAACCCATGCTTGAAAAATTCTAAAAGTTTTCCAGTTCTACAGGTCGAATTCATGAATCCGGCGGGCCGGACTCATACCTTCGGCAGGCCAAACTTGAAAAAGTTCAGCCGACCAAACCCAGATGGTCGGTAGGCCGAACTGCACAGTTCCGTAGGCTGAACCAAGGAGACTAGTAGACCGACTAAGCATAGTAAAAATTTGTTGTTTTTTCGCTCGTTTTCACTGTTTTGAACCCCGATTGAGATTTTAATCTTGCAATATGATTTTATAAACACAAGTAGCACACTAAGACACCATGAAATAGCTTAGTAACATAGAATATCTTAAGCTCGATACTGATAGACATAGTTTATATATTGAAGGTTGCTCGTGGTTCCGTGAAGCTAACGTATAGTGGATTAGGACTACAGTGTTGGATATCGGCACGAGTATTGAGGTAGGACTTCTACCCCTTCTTCTTGGTAGCCAAGTTTTAAATGATTTTGGCCTCAACAAGATTTTTATCAAAACGTTTTCAATGATTGATTGAAAAGGATTTTTATTGGTTGTTTTCACAAACAGTAGATTGAGGTGATTCTCATAATAAACCTCATAATGGATGTAAATGAAAATACTTGGTAAAAAGAGATTTTGATAACTATAGAAATATATAGTCAGGCATGATGCCATATCAGAGATCGGGTCGTGTAACGTGCGACCTTGGGGGCAGGTCCTAAAACCCAGTTGAGCCACTTCGGTGGTGATAACTATGGTTTGTCCAAGAAAGATAAAAAGGTACTTCCTAGATAACTGTTTTAAATAGGATTTATTTAAATGAATTTATTTATTTAACTCTGTTTTCTAATTATTTCTTGAAAGATAAATTTTATATTTAAATTATTTATCTGTTTTTAAAACATAGTCTTGCTGAGCCTTTTGATCACATTTTATTTGTTTTTAAATCTTTACCCCTAGGTTTAATATAGTTTAGGGTTGACGAAGGGGCCGCAAACCGAACTTGTAATCAGTAGAAGACTTGGGTAGGTTGTTGTACAACTTAATCAAGACATGTATTATTTTAATTTTTCTTTCTATTTTGGACTGTGGTTATAATTTGAATATTGTCGATATTACGTGTATGCATAAGTTGTGGGTGGGACCCAACGTGTGTTTTCTCTTTCTTTATTAATTTATTTCATTTTGTTTTGTTTTATCTTATTTGATTAATTATTATAAATATTTGCTTAAAAGAGGTTTTAAATTATCACATATTTCTTAATTAATTAAATTCTTAAACTTATGTTTTAATTAAATTTTTTCTTAATTAACTTAATTAATTTATCACATCACCTCCCGAACGTGACACGCTGCTTTTGCGTTACCCTTTAATTTTTGTCGGTTAATATAATAGTAGTGGCATCATGCATAAATTTTCCCACCTTTCGTCCATGCAAAAAATGTTTCAGAAGGAGATTATTCGGGCTTTGTTTTTCCCCCCTTTGAAATGAATATATTCTTGTCATTGTGACGAAAAAAATGCTTCCAGAGCAATGCCATATATGATATACCTAGTCATAAAGGAACGTCAAGAGATTCTTTAATCACCTTTTTTCTACACTAAAGGTAAAGCATAACTTTTGACTACTAACATATGAACCATGACATTCATGTAAATAATCATAAATCATGAAAGAAACATCAAATTCAAGTTAATGAAAAGTACAAGCCAGCCTTTTCAAGTAAAATCGAATTCCTGATCCCAGTAGATTGCCAAGGCTGTCAAGGGGCCACAGGGCGTAAAGGTCACTAATCTCTTTTATCATTATCGTCATCATCATCATAAAAAAAAAGTAAAATCAATTTCTCGGAATAATATTGCAAAAGGGGAACAATTCTCTATTAGATCAAATGCAAGAAAGCATCTAAAACATGAAATAAAACTTGTTCACCAAAATATATTAATTTAAAGTTGAGATCAGTCAATTTAGGACTAACATTAGTCCTTATTGAGTGCCTTCCCCATTGTCTTTAGAAAGCAATTAATGATTTTATTATTAATTAATTGCATTTTAAAGAAGAATAATAAAAATAAAACAAAATAACAAAGTGAAGAAAATGAATAGCGCACATACATTTAATCATACAAAATATGCATATATTAATAGTTCAATTTATTCACGAAAACGTATACATATATATATAGTCATTCAATTAAAATACTGGAATAAAGTAAATAATTAAAATGCTACAGTGGTGTTAATGATTCCTGCCCATACATTACAACACCCAAATTCTTTTTTTTTTTTTTTTTTCCCTATTTGATGCTCTCAAAAGAGAAAACTATAGAGTATACTAATCAGTCGAAAATGAGTCCCGAATGTGCGAATTCGTAATTTTCCTCCGGGACAAAGCCGTTGGAGGTTGGATTGAAGTGGAGTTCAGAACTAGTGATGGTGTTGTTACTGAGAGACGAGTAGTACGTACTTTGGTGGTCTTGTAATCCCATACGGTAGTACTTGTTTTCTTGCAAATTATAGGAATGTTGTTGCTGCGGTTGATTCTGTGGTACTGCCTCCATCTCTGGCCGAGAGTAATCGTGATAATTGCGGAGAGGTTCGACGATCGGGGTTGAATTTTTGAGGCCAAAGTTCAAGTTGACAGGGCCTTTTTGGTTGGCAAGTGAAACATTGGGACAGCCAGTGAACTTCTGAACCAAGGCTCGGAAGTTATTGGCGTTGGCGTTGAGTAGGGTCGTCGGGGTCTTCTTCGAAGCCCTTGATCGTCTCCGACTTGGCTTCGACGGAGTACTAGAATCAATGGCGTGAGATTGAACGGGATTGAGGGTGGTTTGTTGGTAATAGTAGTGTAGCCACTCATTGTTAGAATTAGTACTTGTCAGGGTTTCTTGGCTCATATTGTGGTAATTTTGGGGGAGCAAGATCACCCTCTCTCTATCTCTAGGTTAATTATGTTACTTCTGTTATGAATTAAGAAACAAGATATGGAACGGCTGTAAGGTATTTGTAATGACTTGAAACTCTTCGGGTCAAAGTAAGACTAGTCTATAGTATTGACCGTTGATTATTTTCCCTGCGGGGGAAGGTAAAGAATGTTATTGTGGGTTTTGCAAGCTTCCAGGAAATTACATCTGTCTACGTCAATGACATCATGACATGAAGATCTCAAGTTTTGTATGACCTTTCAAAATTCAGACTCTTTGGAGAGTCTCTGGTTCTGAGGTGGGGTCTTGGAAATTCCTTGGTCAAAAAATTGTTAGAGATAAGATTCATAGTTGGGGAAAACAAACGTTTTTGGACATGCACTTTTGTGCTTAATTTTACTGATTTACACCCACCAAACCTACAAATATATATTTTTTGCTAGTTAGTAAACTCATTTCGTAGTAGACTATTATGCATATATGTGATTCTTGACGTAATGGCTGATGTTACAAGCTTATCTAGGAACAATGAGTTCAAACCAAAGACTTGGGTTTAAAACATATTCTCCCATTGACAAATAGGTTTAAACCAATGAGATTGTAAAGTCTCACATATTATAATATAAAACAAAAAGCTGTTACAATATAAAAACTGTCACATGTTATAGTTTTTTGAACCAATTTTTTTAGTTTAAACTGATTTACCAAATATTTTATAAAGCAATTCAAAGTTTATAAGAGAAAATATTATAGTAACTTAGGTTCGAGCTTAGTTTTCAAACACACTAACCTCATTTACCTAAATTAATTGACAATGTTATCCATCCATACATGTCTGTCTAGCTCAATTACAGAAGACATTGACCAGGCCATTAAATTCTGACTAGATCAAAATATATATATAACTAATTTTCTCACATGAGTTCTCAAAAAAAAAATATATATATCATCAATCGAGTGTCCAATTTGTGATTTTAGCATTTTAACTAGCTTAAATATCTTGTTCTAACGATAGCTGGCTTTGTTTATACCTATGGTTAGAAATAAACATTTTACAAAAACACGTGAAGTTCGCATTCAAAAGTATTGAGCTGGCATTGACGAAGTTGAAAGTGACTTGGCAGAGTAGGAAAACTTCACTGTTAAATAACAAGTTACAAATATCTCATAATATGTTTGGAATTAAACTCACATGCTTAATTAGGAATAATCGCAAAGCTTATATACGAGTACGAAATTTTTCTAAATTTAGATAAGCTTAGCTACTTTTTGTCAAAAACTATTATGAGTCGAGCTAACCTAGTGTAGATGCATTAGTAACTTTTGATGATATCAGTTATTTTTTATTATTTTTAATTAAAAATTAGTATAAGTCGCTCCTATTTTACTATTTGAGCAGAAAATTACTCGTCAATACAATGTTGGCTTCAAGGTTTAATTATTGTCAATTTTGATTGGTGGATGACCAAAAAAATTTTGAGGCGTTTTCATTTAAGCAAAAATGATCTTGAATACATATCTACTCAAGATATATAAGAAGCGCTCGTTAGAGGCATATAAATACGACAAAATACGACGGAAAAAATTTAGACCAAGGACTACAATATCAATAATGAAAAAAACATTTATTATTTATTCTTTTAATTAACAAACATTGGCCTGTACAATAAGTATATTATATATATATATATATATATATATATATCTTTACGGATATGCAACATCCTATCATGTTTTGACCAAGTGAGGAGGCACTGCATACTTGTCAAATCCTTTGAACAGCTTATTTATTCTTTTAATTAACAAATCCTTTGCGTATGCTTTCAATTTCCATGTTGTCTCTTCCGCTCCCAAAAAGTAAAAATCAAACACATCATTATCTTAAGGAATTAGAAATTTAGGGTCCCACTCCCGCCATCTTTCATTTATTAATAATGGGTATATTGTCTTTCACACAATAAAAATAGCAAGCTGGTTTGTGTATAATTGGAATGACAAAAGTAGGTTTCACGAAGGTTAATACATTGTTTGCTCTCCTAACTAATAAATAATATAAAGTTGTTAACGGTACTTAAATCTCACAAAAAATTATTATAATAAAAAAATTTCATATACTATAATATTTTTAATCAAATTTAATTTTAACCATACTTATTAAATATTCTATAATGTTGCTATTCGGAAATGGTAGACATGGGCATGGCTGTATGTATAAGAACGTTCTCCATATTGTGAAGGGTTGAAGCTAAAAAACACACAAATATCTTGTATAATCCAACAAAGTAATAGGATGAACAAGTTGTCAAATTAACGAAAACAAAAACACACAATTCACAATTGTATTCAATAACAAGTCCACTTATGTGTCCAATAAATAATTAGATTACGACCCTCCTTGTGTCTTTTTTTCTTTTTTCTTCTGTTCTCTAGTTATTCTGCACCTTTTTGCATCTTTGATTATTTCCTTTTAAAAGTAAAAGCCTTTCAACTTCAGAATTTTTAAGGTTTTTTTTTTAGGTGTCTAGTGTGTAATGATCCTTTTGAAAACAATGTTTTTTAACCACTTTTTTATTTAAATTTGAAAGTTGATTAGGATTGTATAATATGATTCTTAGCGTGTTTGGGGTAAGAATCGTAATTTACTCCTAAGATGTTTGGGAACAATAAAATTAAGGTTTTAATTATTAAATAATATAAAATTTTTTATATTATAATAAAAAATAAAAAAATTATCACAATATAAAATTTTTATATAGTATAATATTTTAAACCAAAGAAAACTCTAACCATGATTCAAGCTAATTTCACAAATACTCTTTACCTATTTTTTTGGCTCGTAACACGCGCTGTCAACAAAAAGCTTTCGAACGCGATGCACTGTTTGTGGCTCTGGTTGGTGCGAACGCAACAGAATACAAGTCCACAGTTGCTGACTGGGACGTACTATCGAACTGTAGCCGACGGTGACTAAGACTACTAAAAAGTTAGAGCCGGGTCAAAGGGTAGCATTTTCAAACAATTTAATGAGATCGTAGAAAAAAGAAAAGTTCGCCGTAATAGTAGGGTATGTTTGACCAACCTCATTTAGTTTGTTCAATGTTTGACTTGTATAAGAGGATCTGGATTGCCACATGATCGGATATAATAAGAAAATATTATAACAAAATCCATTAAAACTTAAAATTTTTTGGGTTTAGATGAAAGTTAGCACATGCTTTTAAGCATTTGCGTCAACCCAACCTCAATGCCAGATTTGTTAATATTTTATCTAGCTTCAATTGGATTTGAAAATTAGAATTTTCCTTTTGAAACTTTACGAAGTGCTGCAAAGAAGACTTGCGCATGTGAAACCAGAATTTTTTTAAAACTTTACAAAATATTATTTATGAAATTTGTGTGCGCTCCCGATCCTATGTGAACATCTATTCCATTAAATTAATAAACTGTTGAGAAAATGAGTTGAATTATAAAAATTGTTTTTGTACGATAGCAATTTAGATTTTAAGAAGAAAAATGACTATTTTAAAATAAATTTGAATCAGAATTTAACGGCATTTAAATCTCAAATATAGTTTTGAAGTTTCTTAACAAGTTATGTTGAGCTCAAGAAAAGACTTTTAAAGGAGCAAATCAAGCATTATGAATCCCGTTTTAGTTACTAAACATGCTTCAAATATATAGGTTTATAATGTTAAGATAAATGCCTTTAAAGCGTATGATATTTTTATAATAAACATCTTTATAAATAAATAAATTGAATTTTACATTTGTATACATATGTTTTGAATACTTTATAAATATCATTAAAATTTCATAATTATATGTATTACCTTAAATATTGTGTATATATATATAAGTGTTATATACAAGAGGATAATATTTAAAACTAATAATTAAAATAGTCAATAACTTAAATTAATTATTCAATTAAAGTATGGAATCTTTAATTCAGTGTTACCACTACAAATCATTTCCATTAAGAATTGAGTTGTCTTAATGTAGTGAGTTATTAAATGTGTACATTGTATATAACATAAATATATAGGATTAGGACATAATATGATATGAATGCTAAATAATTTTCATTAAAATATAGTAAGTTCTAATTACATCAACTGATAGTCATATAAAAGATGATCTTAATCTTGAGTTAGTAATAGACTCCTATTTATAAAATTATGTTTTTTGATTTACTCCATATGGATTTGAGCATCTAATTTTAGAAGCATAGTGAAGTAAGTAATCAGGAATGTTCACTTTACGCGATAGAATCCACTCCTTCTTTAACGAGAAATAAATAAATAATTTTCTTGAGTATTGAATCAGGTCTTGAATAATGTAAGAGCTCAAATTGTTTATTAGGTTTATGAATTTATTCTTTATTAGATAATCAATGTCACTCAAGGATATAGTTAATGAGGTTAACGGACTTCACCTAGCCCTAGTTATGTATTATTTATGGAAGATCAACTTATATGTAAGGACAATATAAATGGATGATTTAATTTTTAAATAAATTATGTTTATAATTTTAAAAGTACAATTTCAAGTTTTTAGTAGAATAACTTCGAAATTAATAAAATTGATAAACTATTTAAATTGTTAATTAATTATTAATTTTGTTGGAACTTAAAATTATGTCTATAGTTCTCCGTACTCTCTCTATAATTTTGTATGAATTAATGGGATATGAATTATTAATTATTAATACATACTTTGAAATTAAATAATATGATTGTTTAATATCGGATGACATAGTGTAGAAAGGACCATTCTGTATGGCGCCTAGCATAAAGAAAGTCCATGTATTATGTTAACTTATTCTTCAAGTTTTTTTTTTTTTTAGAAAAATCAAACATTTCTAATTTTGAAAAAGATAAAGATTTTTTCTAAATTAGACTTTGTCCATAAATCAAAAAGGAAATGGCATATATATAATGCATAAAGGCCATTCGTGGCCTTTTGGGACAATATATATTTAGGGGTATTAAGATAAATGTCACTTTTTTTAACTTAATTTTTATTTATGTCATAAAAAGTTAAAAGCTCTTATGTCACAAACTTAGACTATGTCCCACTAAGACATCTTTGCATGTCCTACCGAGACATATCTACATGTTCCTCCAGGACATGTCACTACCGAGATATGTCCATCAGGGACATGTGACATGTCCCACCGAGATATGTCCGCATGTTCTTTCAGGATATCTTCCGGTGTCTCTTGGGGATATGTCACATGTCCCATCAAGATATATCCGTATATTCTGTCGGGACATTTTCTGGTGTCTCTAGAGGGTATGTCACATGTTCCACCAAAACATGATTGCATGTCCCTTAGGGACATGATTTTTTGTGTCCTTCAGCGACATTTCTTTGCATCTTTCTAAGGCATTTTTCGATGTTTGGGATATGTCTTTTATGTTCCTCTGGGATATTTTTCGCTGTCCCTCTGTGTTTTGCAAACGGGAAAAGCATTGTTTTGCAAACGGGATCAGTGCATCTTTTCACTATTTTTAAAAATCAGCGAAAGAGAACTATATCATTATCAGACTAGTGGTAGAAGTGATACACAACTGTAAAACAGAGCGGTGGTCTTCTTTTGGGTGAGATAATATACAACTCTCGTCTTGGACTTGGATCAAGAACGTCAATTGATGCATATATTATTCAAAATTACAAACCAAAATTGCTCTAAATAAATTAAGAAATAAATTTCAGACTTGGCATATAGCCTAATTAACACATATTTGCAAGTTCTTATTCCTGACAGTTCATAGCCACATTTTTGAGTGAAAAGAAGAATTTTGAGGGATTTTAATTGTCCACGGAACCCAAAAACTTGGTCCGAAAAAGAATATTAAATGGACTTGGGGGAAAATTTAGTAAAAGGTGGATTTATTTTCCTTATGGGAGGAGATTTTACCAAGTGTTGCTCATTCTCTACTTCATTTCCACTCGCCTCGTCGGTGATGCCAGTTTTGCCAGCTTCATCAGTTCTGGAAATTCAATATCACAACGAGGAGACAGGTCTTGAAACCTTTACTAACGAGGATGGCGGATCTCGATCGTCGCTTCCCAAGGATCATCGGCGTCGGAAGAGAGAAGCTCCAATCAAGGATTTGGGTCTTGGCTTCGCAAGGCTCATCAGAGAAATGTCGAGAGAAAATACAAAAAGTATCCCTTGTGCTTTGGCTAAATACAACATTTGTCCTTGTATTTTTTAAATTCAAAAAGGATCCCTTATGTTTTTCAAATCATACAAAAACCATCCTTTTTTAACTTTTTTGGTTTCTTTTTTTTTAAATGACCAAATTATCCTTCAAGTAAAAATACAATCCAAGATATGTATTGAGTTATGTTAGGATTTAAATCTCTTCTTAGATTCACTATCGACATGAATAAAATTTTGAATGCTTATAAGTTTTTTTCATCTGAAGATGAAATTAAAATCTTTTAAAAGAATAAAGACTTAATATTGTTTGATCACGTTGCTTGAGTCCAAAAATTCAAATGGGAGTTTTCAATCTTTTTTTTTTTTTAGTTTCACTTTCCTCTTCAAATGAAGAAAAAAAAAACTTATATCCTTAAAAAATTGAAATTTATATTCAAAATTTCATTCATATTGATAGTGAATTTAAGAGGGGTTTGGAAGTTATCATAACCCAACACATATCTTGGATTGTGTTTGTACTTCAAAGATAGTTTAATCATTTAAAAAAAAAAAAAAAGAGAAACCAAAAAAGTTAAAAGAATGAATGGTTTTTATGATTTGAAAAACATAAGAGATACTTTTTAAATTCTAAAAAACCCAAGGACAAATGTTGTATTTAGCCAAAACCCAAGGGATACTTTTTTGCATTTTCTCAAATGTCAAGATGGAGAAGCTCCAAAGATGGAGAAATCAAAAGGGAGAGAGAGAGAGAGGAGAGAGAAGAGCGAGATAAGAAAGTACATGAGAAAGCAAGAAAAAATGGGGAAAATGTAAAATAGATACGCATTTTTTCTTCTTTTTGAAATACGTGGTAGATTGTGGCATATATATATATATATATTTTAATTTTTATAGTTTGTAGCATAAAAAATAGATTAGTTTAAAAGGTGACATAGGTATAATTTTCTCATATTTAACGTGCACAAAGTGAGATAAAATTTATCGTTTGTTTAATTATTAATTTAAATAAATAGGAAACTTAACTCACGTCTAATATATACGTGTCAAATAGTTACATTTTTCCCTCTCACTTTCTCTACTTCCTTGTTTATTACTCGTTCGAAGCTTGCTGTTGTTCGAGGCCAATCTTTGGTGGAATGTTCATTGTCTGTTGATGCTTACCTGAGTTTGGCTTCAGATCAACACCACGTGCGGCTGTGCACGGCACCTAGCTCCTCCCTGATCGTTTCTACATGATTGGATAGACCTGCAGCAGAAGGAGGGACGTTTCAGAGGTAAGAAAAGGTCAATCAATAGATAAAGGCTCTTCAATGCTTAAGGCAGGAGTTGGTCAGCAAAGGACGGGAGCTTGTTAAGTGGGAAGGAGCGTGTCCCAGAATGCAATAAATGCATCACATTTATAGGCTACCACTTGAATCGGGTGTTAGGTGAGCTCTACCCACGACCCGAGTGTCACACCAAGACATGTCAGGTGGCACAAGACAAGTGTCATGTCCCTCCGCTGGTGGATTGCTACCCATTCGACAGTGAGTTATTTGTCATCTGTTCGCTAATGATGGCGAGTAGTAGCCCACTTTCAAGCAAGAAGAATCTGACTCGAGCTGGTGCTCAATCCGAGGAGGCAACCTATTGAGGTGCAGCTTGAGGACCTTGAAAAGCACCTCGGATAAAAGACCCAGCCTCATCAGGACTAGTTGTAAGCTACTTGAGGCTTTGCCGAGCTGTTTGGCTGACCACCTAGAGTAGGCTCCTCAACGGTGGCGCCGAGCTCACCCTCTATAGTAGCCCCCTAGTTCACCTGGTCGATGCTTGGCTGGGTGGACTATGCCGAGTGGGTGAGGTCAGCTCTAGATGGAAGATTAAGCGGTGTCCCGAGATAGGGTAAGATGAAAGGTCACGCGATGAGGTTAATAGGGACACATGTCGCACTACGAACGGGTACCCTGCTGATAGGCACAATCATTGCGCCTCTTTGTTTTTCGCACCTGGGTTTCTCGCCTAAAGCAACTATAAATAGGACCCTCCCCTTCCGTCATTTCCACATGCAATCAAGGCCATATTTCACCGCTTTTGAGTTTTAGCTACCGAGTTGTAATAACTAACCCAAGAACTTTTCGTTCCCAAGCTTCCACAGCCCAATCAGGTAATTTTCTAAGGAGCACGAGAAAGATAAGTGACCTGTCAGATTCACAAAACGTTAATGTTTCCTGGTTAAAAAGTAGTTCTGAGACTGAGTCATCGTCATCCATAGAAGTCGACGTAGAAGGACTGTCCTCAGAGAAGGATAGGGCTGGCCGGCTGGCCAAAGTATTGAGAGTTGATGCCTAGACCGTTCCTAAGTAGGAGTTCCTCAACTTGATGGATAGGGAGCGCCTGGTGAGACCGTGTAGGGGCGAGGATCCCTACATCATGGCGGCCGCAGACGGCACGTCCCTAGTTACAGCCTAGTAGCAGGCCGAGCTAAAGGCAACAGCCGATGTACCAAGCACCTTCGATCAAGATTCTAGGGCCCCTGTTCCAATTGTGGGCAGGGTAACCATTTATATCTTCGATGAGGAGTAAGCAGCTGAGGAGATAGGGCCAGTCGAGAGTGTTGTCGAAGAGGACGAGAGGATCATAGTCACCCGGGTCTGAGGAGTGACTGCTTACCGAGTCATTCGGCCTAGGCAGACATCAGCGGCAGTCTACACCAACGCCATGATAGAATCTTGGCTTGAGGATTTACGTGCCGAGTTCAATATCTTAGACGACGTCATCCTAATCATGCCTGAGGAGAGTGACTCCCCTCTGACTCTACCTGAGGGGTGTATAACATTATATGCAAAATTTTTTAGGGCTAGGCTGTGCTGCCGTTCCTTCCATTCCTCCGTCGAGCACTCAACTACTTGAACGTGTGCCCGACACAGCTTAACCTAAATAGCTACAGGTTACTCATCGGGATGTACATGTTATGGAGGTACTACCGAGCTACAGAGATGCTGTGGGAGGCATTTAAACAAGTTTACAAGATGAAGATGCTTTCCCAGTAGTCTGGTTAGTATTATGTCACCGGTTTTAGGAAGGAGTTCATTTTAGGCAACCTCGACTGGGACAAACTCTAGAAATACGAGTGGTTCTATGTCTGGGGAAATTATCTAGCCTGAGTCATGAGGCTGTCCTTATTGACCAGTGTGTTTTGAGGGCCTTTGAGCAGAGGCACGTGTGATCGAAGAGACTGTAGGCATCGAGCCACATAATCAGGGCAATCGAACACCTGTTTGAAAAGCCTGAGGCGACGAGGCAACAGTCGTTTCTACTTGAGAAGGAGATTCTCTCCCTTTATGGCTACTTCGGGGAACATAACAAAATCAATCCCTCTTCCAACGCTCAACTTGTCTGGTCAACCAGGTAGGTAATAGTCGCAAGGACGAGTGCCGTGGACATCTCGGGGCCTAGCACTTCCAGATCTAGGTGGCTGGCGAGGGAGCCATCATCATCCAACACTGAGACTCATCGAGTGGCTCCTTCGACGCAGGGCCACCAGTAGCAGACGAGGACCTCGAGGACATGATTCCGCTCCTGTACCCGCCTGGCCAGCTCTAGATTGGAGGTTAGCCTGAGTTTTCTTTTTTGGCGTCGAGCTTGCCCTAACTTTGGAGATTCTCGATTTTGTAGATATGTCTTCCAGGCCATCAAATGAGGAAGAGAGGCATGCCTTAATGGAGTGCCTTCGTAAACAAAAAAGGAAGGTCGTGGTGATCGGAAGAAAATGCAAGAGGACCTTAAGACTCAAGCTGCCACCCTGATCCGAGTAGCCACCATGGTCTGAGCGACCACCCACTACAGTCTAAGTGCCCTCACCCAGCCGAAGAGGACTAGGGCTTCATCGAGTGAGACCCCACCTATCGCCGTCACCACAACTATGGTGCCTTCCTCAAGGAACCCTCTGAGGAGGCGCCCAAATTATTGCCACCATATCCTCGATCACCTCAAGTATGTGCTCCCCCAAGAGAATTTTTGTGGAACCTTCGAGAAGAGGATTTTGAAGGTCTTTCTAGCGCTGCCTTTCGCTCCACCGTCAAGGTTAGTAATTATCTCACCCCAAGCTTCTCTTGACTTGTTTTTCTACGTGTTGAAATTTTTGTTTTCCTCAGACATGCACCTTTTTGGACATGGCCTATATGGCTGGGCTGAAAGAGTTCAACTTGGAGAAGGAAAGGCACAAGAAGACCTTTCTCGATAAGAGTCAGGTTGAGAAGGAGCTCGGTGCCAAGAGCATCGAGCTAGAACAAATCAAGGAGGCTTTTTCCCAAGCTGAGGAGGCATCTCGAAAGGTGAAGGAGGAGGCCAACTAGGCCAAGGCCAAGGCGGAGATAGAAGAGGCGAAGAGAACGCCTGGTCAGGCAAAGGATGAGTCGGTAAATCCCAAGACAAGGTTGCTCTACTCAGGGACTAGCTAAAGGCATCCTAGGTGAAGAACCAACATTTTTGGGACAAGCTACCTAGCCGACTCGCCCAAGCCATGGAGGACTTCAAAGCGTCCCAAAAGTACGTCGATTACTACTACTTCGGCATGACGGACCTCTATGACTACCTCATTTGGAAGCATCCCGAGGCTAAGGGCTTTGACTGGTTGCTAATTAGTCAAGCCAGAGCAAAGCACAGCACAGTAGCCTGGGGAGGAAGAGGTCATCGAAGTGGACGACGAAGATGATAGGGACGACCATGGTAGAGAAGGCGGAGACGGTGATGCCAGGGAAGGGGCCCAGGCTTAGTTTTGTTGTTTGGTTTTTTATCCCTTTTTGTTTATCTGGGCTCGGGAGGTGCCCGGTTACTTGTACCTCTCCATCACTCTTGTTAACGAAAATTTTATTTTCCGAGTTCATCACTTAGTCTCAATTTATTTTGTTTTTGAAATTTTCCAAAGTGTGATTGTTCTCAGACAGTACTTTGGGCGAGGAGTTCCTCGAGAGCAAAGTTTGACTCTCACTCGTCGAGTTAAATGAGACCTCAAGGGTATTAAATTGGGAGCTTTTCCAAGTTAGGTGCTCCTTGGGAAAAGCATTCCTGAACCATAGGATTCCAAGCCCATATCTTTCAACTTATCCCTTGCTGAGTTTAATGTCTCGGTGACAGAACATCTTACTTTCCCATTGGAAACTTCCTGAGGGAAATGATTACCGAGTTTATCCAAGCAGGGAAAGTCCATATCTTGATCGGGCAGAGCACAACGACCCTACACCCTATCGCCCCTAGACTTGTTTAAGTTTATGGAAACTTGTACAAGTCTAATGTTGGTCAGACATAATCATGCTAGGGCGATTCTGTCTGGGTGGTCCGTACGGTGACAGACTAGCGGTCAGCATGATGCCGACTAGCCCCTAGCCCGGTTGTTGGGGCGACCCTCCCTCTTCGAGAGTTATGGTCTGGTCCCCTAGGCTAAAGTTATGGTATCCCTCTTCGGGATTTGTTTTATCCTTAAACACATATTGCTCAATGGAACAATGTAGGAATTTACATTTCATTAATGTGTAATATTTACATTCCAGTCCTGTATAAGCCTAGTTACAAAACGAATATAGCCAGAGGTCAAAAAAGGTTCTGACCTTGCTTAACAAAAGAATCTTTTTAAGAGCTCAGCATTCCAAGAGTGACTGATCAAGTTCCCTTCCATGTCAGATAATCTATATGTGCCTAGTCAGACAATCCTGATGACCTTGTACGGCCCATCCCACTTCCGATCAAAGGACCCTAATCTGGGCTACTAGACCATGAACTTTTTGAGCACCAATTCTCCAACGTTGAAGCTCCTCGATTGGACCCGCTTATTGTAGTACCGAGCAACGACTTAGTTCCGAGCTATATTACGAATAGCAGCATGGTTCCTTTTCTCCTTGAGCAAATCAAGCTCAAACATCATGACCTCTGCATTCTGAATTTCCTCGTAATGCTCAAACCTGAAGCTTGGTAGTCCTACTTCTGCCAAGATGACAACCTCAGCTCCACACATAAGCGAAAATTGTGTCTCTCCGGTTGCAGTTTGGGTTATTGTTCAGGAAGCCCATAACACTTTTGGGAGCTTGAGGCCCTCGATCTTTTTCTTCAAGTTGTCTTTGATCGTTTTGCTGACAACTTCGACCTGCCCATTGCTCTAAGGGTAGCTCGGAGAGGAGAAGACTTTCTTGATACCAAGCTGCTAGCACAGGCGGAGGAGGCTTAAGGATTCGAACTGCTTCACGCTGTTGGTCACGATGGTATGCGGGATTCCAAACCAACAAATGATGTTTTTCCATATAAAATTGGTGCACTTGGCCTTTGTCATATTGGTGCATGGCTCCACCTCAACCCATTTGGTCAGGTAATCAATGGCCACGATGTAGTACTTGAATTGGGATCGAGCTTGGGGTAGAGGCCCGATCAAGTCAATGGCCTACTTTGTGAATGGTTACGCTGACGTTACCGAGGTGAACTATTCGGCATGTTGCCTGGGCACCATTGTAAATTGCTAACATTTTAGGCATTTTTGCACATAGTCATTACAGTCCTTTTCCATGGTCGGCCAGTAAGAGCCCTACCGAAGACATTTTTGAGCCAATGATAGCCCCCCAGAGTGATTGCCACATAGACCCTCGTGGATTTTCTTCATTAGATATTCGACTTTTTTGGGCCCAACGTACTTCAAACATGGCATAGTGTAGGCTCGACGATATAGCTTTCCACCAATCATCGAATACCAGGCTGAGTTGTTGCGAATTCAGCGTGCCTCTTCTCAGTCACTAGGCAATTTGGCTGTGGTCAGGTATCGGATGATCGGGTCTATCCATATGGTCTCATGCTCTTCAGCTACACTCGCTACGTCCTTGTTAATACTGGGCTCGACCAACCTTTCAATAGGGACCGAAGTTAGGTCACTGTTGCCCAAACTCGAGGTGAGCCGATTTAGCACATCAACTTCTGAGTTTTTTGACCTAGGGATCTGCCTAAATGAGTGGAATTAAACTTCCTGAGCAGTGTCTTGACTTCTTGTAAACACGCAGTTATTGATTCTGTTCAGGCTTGAAATACCCTAGTAACTTGCTGGATGACAAGCATTGAGTCACTATGAATGACTATGCAGTCAACCCTAAGATCCCTGGCTATCCTTAGTCTGGACAGGAGTGCTTCGTATTTCATCTCATTGTTAGAGGCTTTGAAGTCAAACCACAGTGCGTAGATCGCTTTAAATCCAACCGGGCTTATCAAAACCAGCCCGGCTCCTAAGCCTTCCGAGTAGGAAGATCCATCAACAAAAATTCCATTTCGGCTCTAACATGGCATGACTTTTGCTACAGCTCGGGGCTTCTGGAACTTCTTGGGTGCCTTCTTGGCCAATGGAGTGCCTCACTTGGTGTTGGTGAACTCAGCGATGAAATTTGTGAGCACCTAAGCTTTAATGGCTATCCTCGGCACAAAGTTAATGTCGTGCTGGCCAAACTCGATCGACCATTTGGCCATCCTTCTTGATATCTCTGGACTTTAAATAACTTGACGAAGAGGAAACTTCATCGAGACACGTATCATGTGGTCTTGAAAATAGGGTCGTAGCTTTCGAG
Organism: Artocarpus hirsutus; assembly: GCA_946598075.1. Classification (NCBI taxonomy): domain Eukaryota; kingdom Viridiplantae; phylum Streptophyta; class Magnoliopsida; order Rosales; family Moraceae; genus Artocarpus; species Artocarpus hirsutus. The sequence goes on from CAMOHE010042967.1 coordinate 36,867, forward strand.
CAAAGGTGACTAGAGTAAATGCCAATTTCTCATATAGGCGGTACCTTTTTTTGGCCCCTTGAAACACATGGCTTGTATAATAGACAGGTTTGTGGGCACTGTCTTCTTCTTAGATGAGAACCGAGATAACTGCCTTTTCCGACACGGCCAAATAGGCCCACAATATTTCCCCCGGTAGAGGTTTAGACAGGAACGGGGGCGTGGTTAAGTACCCTTTTAAATTCTAAAACACTTCTTCACATTCCCTGCTCTACTCAAACCTCCCCTTCATTGCTTGAAAAAAATGGATAGCACTTGTCGGTAGACTGGGAGACGAATCTAGAGAGAGCTGCTATCATGCCAGTAAGTTTTTGCACCTCTTTTACCATCCGAGGTGAATGCATGTCCATAATTGCTCCAGCCTTGACTGGGTTAACTTCGATTCCTCTTTGGTTGATAAGGAATTCGAGGAACTTACCCGAGCTGACCCCAAATACACACTTGGTTGGGTTGACTTTCATCCCATAATCCTAGAGAATGTCGAAGCTCACTCAGAGATCGGCCATGTGATCCACTGCTCAGACAGACTTAACTAGCATGTCATCCATGTAGACCTCCATTGTTTTACCGATCAGCTAGGCAAACATCTTGTTCACTAGGCGCTGGTAAGTCGTGCCAGCATTCTTGAGTCCGAAGGGCATTACCACTTAATAATAAAGCCCTTGGTCGGTGAAAAAACCTGTTTTCATTTGGTCCTCCTTGGCCATCTTTATCTGGTTGTAGCCAGAATAAGCATGCATGAAGCTAAGCAACTCATGTTCGACAGTCACGTCGACAAACTGGTCTATTCTAGGCAGTGGAAAGCAGTCCTTCAAGTAAGCCTTATTTAGGTTGGCGTAATCTATACATACCTGCCACTTTCCATTCGCCTTCTTTACTAGGACCACATTGGCTAACTACTCTGGATACTTGACCTCTCTGATGAACCCTACATTTAAGAGCTTCTGAACCTCTTCATTAATAGCGGCATATCTTTTTGGGTTGAAGGCCCTTCTTTTCTGTATCACTAGTTTGTGATTAGGTCTAACATTGAGCCAATGATAGATTATGCTTAGGTCAATGCCAGGCATGTCTTCATGCGACCACGTAAACTCGTCTTGGTACTCCTTAAGGTGCTGCTCAAGATCAGCCCGGATCTCAGGTTTTAGCTGAGATTCGAGTTGAACCATGCTGTCAGGATGCGTCGGGTCAAGACTGAACGGCACTAAGTCTACAACTGGGGTAGCCTTCACCTCTTCTTCAGGCATTCAGGGGTCAAGATCGGAGAGCATCTTGGGCTTCAGGTCGGCTGAAACTTCAATCTCATCGACCTTGTAAAAGCTGAAATATCAAGTTGCCGAGCTGATGCTGCTCTAACGGCATTGGCGTAACAAGGTTGGGAGTCTTTTTGTGACAATTAGATTACTCCGACCCCATTCTCCATTGGGAATTTTATTGCCAAGTGGTAAGTGGAGACCACAGCCTTTAAAACATTTAATGTGGATGACCAGGAAGTCGACAAAGAGTGTAACCCAAGCAGCACCCTCCCTGAATGTAACTGGTAGGCCAACCTTACCTACTGCTCGGACGCACTTGCTTGTGAAGCTATATAGTGGCGTTTGAACCAAGGTGAAGGTAGCATTACTGATCTTCAACTTGTCGTAGGCTTGCATGAACAAGATATCAACAGAGCTACCATTATCAATGAGCACAAACCGCACTATGTTATTCATGATGTGTAATTCACACGCAAGAGCATCATTATGTGGATGGATTAACTTGTCCGCCTCTTCCTTGGTGAAGGTGATCGGCATATCTTCCTGGTGGCAAATTTTGTTAGCATGCTCAGACATGTTGATAAGCTTGCCTCTTATGACTAGCCGAGCTTCTCGGACATAAGCGCGTTGCCCACTATATGTGTCCCTGGTTATAGGTCCTCCGAAAATTGTATGCACAATGTTCGGGGGCTCTGAGGCATTCCCATCATGGTTTCGTGGCCAATTCGACATGTCTTGGCCTAGCTGGTCATTCTTCTTGGCTGTGGAGCTAGAAGTTAAAACTCACTCAACAAATTCCCTCAAGTGTCCGTCTAGGACCAGTCTTTCAATCTGGTCCTTCAGCTAAATACAATCGTGAGTATTGTGTCCCACGTCTTTGTGGAACTCACAGTATTTGGTTTGGTCCCACTTGGCTTTGCTGCCCTTAAGCTTAGGCAGGGGTACCAGTAGGTTCCTCCCGTTCACCTGGGCAAACACTCAGTCGATGCTTGCTACTAGGGCCGTGTAGCTATGGAACTTGCCCGTCGGCATCTTTGGCTTCTCAGGTTTCTCCTTTTTCTGCTTCTTATTCTGCTTGGCGTTGGTCTGTTTTGGTGCTTTCTTCTACTTCTTCTCTTTCTTCATGCCACTACTACCAGCTTCCTCTCTACGGCTCTTCATGTATTCGACCGGGTCTAAAAGTATGTCCGATATAACCTCAAGTATAAGGTTGTTCAAGTAATAAATCTCGATGAGTCCGAGGTCGATCCCACAGGGAAAAGATATTGTAAAGGTCCAATATATTAGTTCTATTATGTTTAGCTAAAGAATATGAAAATAAATGTTAATTTTATTCACAATTTATTTACAATATTTACATATTTTTTTTCCTTTTTTCATTTTTATTTTTTATTTTTAGAATTTTAACAACAAGAAATGTGGCTTAAATTTGAATAGTAAATGGAACTTTAATAAGCAAAATTTAACTTAGGACAAGGAAAATGCTTTACACATGGCTGGGTTGCTGGCATTTTGAAGGAGCATATGTCTGCAGTACAGCTCAACATGCTCATCAGCATCCGCGGTCCCGTCATAGGCCTTGATTTATGGGACCTTAAATTTAGGCAGTATAGGAGCTCACATAATAGTGTCTCTGAATGACGGGTCCAAGGCTCCTATGTCATCTAGGTCGAAGTGATTGTTACAGATCTTATCGATTTGGCACTGCAATTCTTGAAACTAGTGACTGTTCGTATCCTTGGGCAATTCGACTCTATAGGGTACTCCACCCTCCATGTGGTCACCTACCCCGAGTTGGCAACCATGCTGTGCTTCCTCCTGGCGCCCGAGCTGATAAAAAACAGATGCTCATGAGCCTTTTGGTGATGGAGCTCGTTCCTGTGGGCTAAGTATTCCTTCTTGGACAAGTCTATTATTTGCCAAGACACCACGAGTAGACCTTCTTGAGCGTTCAGAGTCAACTTCGCTAGGGTCGACTGCTTCCCGTCCTACCCGACCTCCAGCTTGGTCAGCTAGGGCTGGAGGTAAGAGGCCAGGAGCCACCTGATGTTGAGCCTATTGTGCGAGCTGCTAAGTGAGTATTCGCACTATATTTATTAGTTCTTAGATGGGATCTTGGCCAACTGGGTCGTGTACTTGTTTGGCCTTCGTAGTACTTCCCTGACCCCTAGATTGGGACCTTGGAGCCCAGGGATGACCTCTAGGTCTAGCTGGATTATTTTGGTTTCGAGCTTCTCCCAACCCCTTTTGTCGGGCAACCTCATCTCGGGCGTTGCCTCAAGCTACCATCTCGATTCTTGGGTTTGCTATTGTTGGTAGTCTTGAGTGAAGGCATAGGCGCCCTCCTTCTAGTGCCAAAATGTTGATGCTTACCTGAGTTCAACTTCGGATCAACACCACGTGCAGCTGCGCATGGTACCTAGCTCTTCCCTGATCATCTTTGTCTGATTGGATAAACCTATAGCAAGAGGAGGGACGCTTCGGAGGCAAGAAAAGGTCAGTCAATAGATAAAAGATCTCTGATGCTCAAGGCAGAGGTTGCTCGGCAAAGGACGGGAGCTTGTTAAGTGGAAAGGAACATGTCCTAGAATGCAATAAATGCATCATATTTATAAGCTACCACTTGGACCCTGTGTTAGGTGGGTTCTACCCACGACCCGAGTGTCACATCAAGGCATGTCAGGTGGTAGAAGACAAGTGTCATGTCCCTCCGTCAATGGATTGCTACCCATCCAACAGTGAGTTGCATGCCATCTGTTGGCCAATGAAGGCGAGTAGTAGCCCACTTTCAAGTAAGGAAAATTTGACCCGAGCTGGTGCTCAATCCAAGGAGGCATCCTATTGAGTTGTGGCCTAGGGGACCCTAAAAAGCACCTCGGATAAAAAACCCAGGCTCATCAGGACCAGTTGTAAGCTCCTTGAAGCTTCGTCGAGCTGTTTGGCCAACCACCCGGAGTAGGCTCCTCCGCGATGGCGCCGAGCTCACCCTTAACACTGTCATTCGATCAAAGCCTGCTGTTCCTAATCTGGCAAAGGAGAAACGCCGCAAGCATAAGAAAGATAGGATGCAGCTTTAGAGAGAGAAACATAATTTGAGAAAAATGAAAAAATAGTTGCTTTAAAGGAAAAATAGGAAAATAAAAAGTTCAAAGATAAAAATCATCTATTAATTTATAAGAAGTGATAATAGGTTATTTGTTTTCAAAACTTCAAAATTTTTGCCTATTTACCACAATTTTCCCATTTTAGATAATGAGCTTTTTATTTTCTACTTCCAATATTTCTCAAAATTTCTTTTTTAGGTGTTATATAATTTACAAAATATAAAAACAAGATATTTTTATTATTTATTAGGAATATTAATGTCATTGCACTTTTTCACACTTCTCACTTCTCTTCCTCTCCTTCCACGTCTTCTTCTTAATCATTAGCTTAGAACGTGTCCAATGATAAATTTAGTATTTGAGTGTAGAAAAATTGTCTAATACAATGTCACTATTAATGCTATATTTCTTATATGCTAAATCCTGTAGCAATGTGGCATTTTAAATAACATTATATATTTAAGCATAAAATAAAATAACACATAAAATATGTTATTTTTACACTTTTTGGTAGCATTGGCATTAGTATTTGCATTGGAGATAGTCTTAGGCATAGTTCATTAGGCTTTTCATTTAAATTTGCTATCATGTTTTCTTTAGGATAAATTTTATAATTTTCCCTTTAACTATGTCACTTGTGTCAACATATCATTGAACTTCAAAATATATTTGTTTTGCCTCATGATCTATTATCCATCTCCAACTTTCCCCCTTTGTCAAATTTCATCTGTTTTTTATACATAAGAAAAGGCTTATTTTTCCTTTTTTTTTTTACAAGTTAGGTATGTTAGAAAAATTGGTTCAGTAATGTAGAGAAATTTTAAAAATTTTTATGAATCACCTAGGAAACTAACTCATGGTACTATAAACAATAAATTAAATCTAATTTAACATGCAAATTAGTGACTAAAAAGAACACTTCTGATTATACAATTCTCCAACAACAAATCTCTACCATCGTATGTTCAATGCTATTCTCTTCCTTCAGATCGTTTTGTATGTGGGCACAACTCAGCAAATCTCCACCACAACTACACTCCTTCCAACTGGACTATGTGCTAGAGAAACTAAGAACACTAAAGGAGAGTGAACAAAGCTCTACTCTTTAATCTACGCTATAGCAGTCTAAGAATAATAAAGACCCCAAGTCTCTATTTATAGAAGCAATAGGAGGAGTCGGAACTCTATTAGGATTAGGAGATAAAATTTTCTCTCTCCTTTATCTGCTATTGGCCCCACTCTCTAGGAGATTATCTCTAAAATTTCAACCAATCATAGTGTAGCGATATATGATTATCTGCATCATCCAAAATAAGTCCAATTCAAATGGTTCAATTTAGATTAGAATTCTATTATTCAAGATAATTATCTAATTTAAATAATTGTGAATAATTATCCACTATCTATAATTCAAATTCTATTAGGATTTAAATTAGTTATTCAAATACCAAATTTAAATAATTAATTATCTAAAATCTCAATTACCAATTTGAATAATTATTTTCTAGAATTAATTAAAATAATTAATTCTTCCAGAATATGATACAGAGATATTGGTGCTTACCTCAGCAGGCCTGCGCCTACTAGCAGTCTAATCAGACTGTGGCCCATACATCCCATCATACACAGTGACCCGACTTGTGTATATTTCTGTCTTTACCTATGGTAATATATATTTGGACGATCTGTCATAAAGGAGTCAGTGAGCTAGCATTGGCACTCGATGGACATATTTTGTCAAGCTTCAAAAATAAGAGTCAAATTAATCCCCAATTAATTATCCATTTAGTTATTAACTTCAGTGTCACTCCACTAAAGATCCGAAGCTACACTATCGATACTATACTGTATTACGAGACTTCTAAAATATCAATCTTGTCTATGACCTCTCATATTATGTGTATCTTTATAGGTTATCTATAATGGGATTACGGACTTAGTTACGTTACAGTCTTATAATATATAAAGTGCCCAACTTTATACATAAGCTATGGAATATAAAATTTAGACTATTAATCTCTAAATCAAATCTTTCTGCTTATAAACTCCATATATGTCTAGTTACAAGATTTGATTCTAATAGTCACAGATCACATGTTTACTAACATACAATCATTGATATAACAGTAATATGAGGACCATATTAATACATAAAATATTTACATTATTATTTATTTCACCAAAATATCATAAATACAATCAAAGTATTTATTCCTTAAAGCACCAATCTTAACAAGGTATGATACTTGGATTTTTCAAATATCCTCCCCTCCCAAAACATTAGTTAGGTGCTAAAACTCATCTATCTTAGTTTCTTAAAACTGGTTGGAAGCAAGAAAGATGGAAAATTATTCATTAAAAATCTACACCTAGGTCCAAATTTACATTGCCGTAAGAAAATCCTTAACAAACAAACCCAAAAAATTGTTCCACAAAAAGAAAAAAAACTTTGAATACAAAATTTAAGTATGGATCTAAGTTTGCATTAACAAGCTTATTAACTTACTAAAAAAAACTCTACAAACCAAAAAAAAAAAGTTATCCTTTATAGAACAAAGCAAGAATTTAGTTTTGTTTTTTTGCTAGAAACTATTTTTGTTTGTTAACATTTTTGTTTTTTGGTGAACAATTTTTTTTTTTTTGTTATTAAGGTTTTTGATTCAAAGTAAATTTAGTCCTAAGTGTAGATTCTTAATGAGCTTATTAATAAGTTTTCGACTTCATTAGGAGGTGAAGAATTCAAATCTCTACCCTCAAGTTTCAAAAAAAAAAATGTTGTTTCTGTCAGTTGTCTTGTCTATACATAGGAGCAGTTGCTCAAGTTGTCGTACTCTGGTGACCGATGAGCTCTTAAACATCTTTATTTTATAAAAAAGCCTCACCTTTCTGATTTCTTTTCTGTTGACAAAATTAATTGTTTTCTGATCTATTGATTTTTCATTATCGATTTGCTTAATCAGAAGATTCATATTAAGCTTTCGTCTTTTTTTTTTTCCAGAAGAAGAAAAGAAAGAAAGAGAAATATGTCCTCTTTGACTAGGGTTTCAAATTACTTGGGTCTGTTGAAGAATAGAAATAAAAACCCCTTTCCACAAAGAGAGAAGACCCCACATTTTTATCTCTGGAAGCGATAAACACAGAGAAAGAAGCTTGTTTCTTTTTCTTACTACAATGACTTCACCTCCTCCGTGGCTTCTAGCTCCTCAATTGATTTTAAATTGTTCAGGATAATTTTCAAAACAATCCTTGAGGAAAATACGCTAATAAGTGAGTTCTTCCTTATTTTGTAAATGGATAGTTTTGATTTTATGTAGCCTATATAATCTAAAGAATCTCATGCTTATTATCTCACGCTTATATTCTGTAGCATACTTTGTAGTCTCGTGATTTTAGATTATAACAAAAAGCAAACTGAAACTGTTGGAAGAATGGAATCACACGAGTATAACATTGTTTTCCTCCCCTAATCCGCAAGACCCTACTACACTCGATTCCTCTCTTAACCAAGTTTTTCCAGTTGGAAGAAAATCATGAAAACAATGCCAAACAAAACTAATTAAAGGACAGACAAATGACATTAAATCCATATTATAAAATGAAAATAGACTTTTTTCAGCTTAACTTACACCGAATAGTCTGCCGCTTGTACCGAACAGTCTCCCATGCTATGGATGTTAGCAGTATAGCATATAAAAATAAACAAACAAATTACTTAGAGAACTTAGAATAAAAAAATTTCAAGATTTTACGAACCTTGCTCTCAAAGTTTAAAATGTAGCCAGCCCACCACCCAGGCAATTTAATGTTTTTGATTAAAAACACTTCTAATATATTTATTATAATTTTAGTTTATGGTAAAAAAAATTTATACAATAAAAAATTTAATTTTTAAAATTTTGTTAGTTAAAATTTTTTAAAAAAATTTATATAATAAAAATTTATAAAATAAATTTGTTTTCATCGTGTCATGTTAAATGTGTTTTAGGCCTGTTATGTTAGTGTTTAAATTTTAAACACGTTTATTAATTATATTTGTATTTGATTTAATCGTATCGTGTTGTAAACTTGTTGACACGAACACGACACGTGAATACGAATTACCAGCAAAATAACTACAGTGACAATTTAAAAATAAAAACGTAAAATTATTGAATCTTAAACCAAATGAAGATGAAGGACCCGTTGGGTTTGAAAACTACCATGACTGAATGGACTCAACTCCAGATTTGAGTATTTCTAATCCCTTCAATTTGTGTTTGGTCCGTTGAAATTCCAAATCCTTTGAATCACTTTTCTAGACCTCTTAGTCCAAAAACCTGAGTTCATCCTCGGGGTTATTTTATATGCTACAATAACGATTCTCTAATCCAAATTTAAATGATTCCTCTGCTATACAACAGGGATTCTCTGCAATCTCTTTACCTAAGAGTTCTTTTACCATCGAGGGTTATTGCTTTATTGCAGAGCAATAACCCAAATTGTGAATTGGGTATGGTTGATCCCATTTTTCTCTCGTCTGCTGGTAACCCACCATTATTGCTCTGCAATATCTCTCTCTCTCTGTCACTCTAGCTCCCTCGCTCACTTTCCATCAAAACGACAACCATTGTTCCCGCCAGTGAGAGATTGTGCCCTCAACTCGCTCGTCTTTTCCGTCGATGTAGATCAAGCTAGCGTAAACCATATCTGACCCACCATCCATTGTTGAGGTGTTATCGTTGTTGGCGTCGGAATAGGCGATCGGTGTCCTCGCGAGTTGCTTGGGTTTGGCCTGAGTCTACCCAATCGTCAGTGGCCTCAAGCAGGGTAAGCTATTTGGGTTGAAATCTTTTTTTTTTTTTTCTTTTGAATTTTTTGCTCATTTGTTTTGGCCATGAACCTGGCTACGCCGCCCCTGTGCATGACGGCTTCCTTGGTACACCTCGCCGTATCTGCCCCAGTGCATGTCGGCCTCTCCTTCTGTTTCTTGTCGTTTTCGACCTCCCCGCCCCGACTTGTCACTTTTACCCTACCCACCCTCTTTTTTTTTGTCGTTTTGGCGACCCCCCTTCCTCCCGCAAGCATTTGGTAGCTGTCGTATTCCACACCCCCCAACAACCCTCTGTGAGATATGAACTTTTTCTACCATTGCTTCCCATTTGGTTTGCTTTGATTTGTTTATGTGATGTGAACTGTGAGGCACTGCATTTTGATTTGTCATGCCCCAATCCATATTTTCCGTTACATATATGCAAAATAGAACTTAAATGAATACAACCCTTTGTGAGCTCTGAACTTCTTCTACCATTGCTTTCCATTTGGTTTGCTTTGATTTGTTTACTTTGATTTATTTATGCAATGTGAACTATGAGGCAGTGCATCTTGATTTGTCATACCCCAATGCATATTTTCCATTTCACATATATGCAAAATATAACTTAAATGAATACAACCCTCTGTAAGCTCTGAACCTTTTCTACCATTGCTTCCCATTGGGTTTGCTTTCATTTGTTTACTTCGATTTGTTTATGCGATGTGAAGTGTGAGGCAGTGCATATATGATTTGTCATAAGAATTTATATACGTATGCAAACATTAACTAAATGAATACAATACACAACAATAACAAACACACAATCAATAAGTAGATGAGGAAAATGATTAGAAAAAGAACCTGTATCGAAAAAAATGAGAAAAGAGAAGTACCAGTCTTGTAAAGTTGTAAAAGTTTAGAGAGGAGGAACTTTTTTTTTCTCACAGAGCAAAGATTTAGTTTTGAGGAAGATTTCTGTAATGTATAAGAATAAATTATTATAAGAAGTAGTTGTGTATCTACAACGAAATTTCTAGGAGCTAGAAAGGAAAGAGCAAAAGAACTACAAGCCACCACTAAAATGGACATTGACAGTGACAAAGGTTACAGCTCTCTAGTATCAAATGATTCACAAAAGTTTAACTGAAAAGCAAAACTATTGACAAATCACTTTCTACTTTGCACAAGACATCTCGGTAGATTTAACAAAGGCTTTGTAATTACCCAACTCGATTTCTAAAACAGGATACATAATGTAATGTGTAAGAATACATGTATGCATAGAGAGCAAAGATTTGATTTCGAGGAAGATTTCTGTAATTATGCATACATGTATACATACATATACACATAATAATATATACAGGCACACATACTACTTGATCAACCTATACACTGTAGTCAAGACAGCCGATTATAAAAGTCTTCCAAGATTAACACATAAGCAATACCGTTCAAAAGCTGTTAATATAAGCTACGTACTTGCATGTGGTTTAGTTTTACAAACTCGTACTAATTAAGTTTACATATATATGTTTAATTAATTCAAAGACTATCTAATTAGTCAAGGACAAGTGAATTATAAAGTGCTGTCAGTTTATGTTTTTCTTATATGAACTGTGACCATATACCTATGAACTAACGCGAATTATGCAATGTGAAATGTTAGCATATGCACTGTGAACTGTGATTTATTGTGATATGTGATTAGTGCCCTGTCAAATGTTAACATTGAAATGTGTTGTGTGAATATTGAAATGTGAACTCTATACACTTAAATGCAAAACGTGCAATGTGGACATTGGTGTTAAACGTCAACTGTGAAATGTAAAGTGTGAAATTGTGTGCTATTTACATTTCTTCTTAAATGATTTCCATATTTGACTAATTATTTTTTTTCCTTCTTCTTTTGGTTTATAGAAATTGAACTTGATAAGTGGTTTGGTACTACATTACAATCTTATAAAGAGGGCTGGCTATGATGAAACTCATTTTTGCTTCGTCATGTTGGTTGAAGTGTTATTATTGTGGATTATCGCGCTTATAATGCCAGTGTGCTCCTGATTGATTATGCATAGGAATTTCCCATGTCGGGGTTATACTTTGACCATTCCATCAGCTGTTACTTTCGATGTCAGTTGGACCCCCAACACATGTGACCTCTCCCCACCCTCTGTTACCTGTCGTTTTCACCTGTCATTGTGCGTATCAACTGGTCATAGTATTGCTACAGACGTTATATGTACCAATCCACAATGCCTACGCTCCTAATGTGCAATGGAAGAAGCTATATGTCTGAGCTAGATTTATGTCTGAATTGTTATTAATTTTTTTATTATGTTGTTTTCTTATATTATATGCATCTACATTGGTGGTTGCCAACTCAGTGATTGAACTGTGAAAATGGAAAAGATGAGGAAGAAAAAGAACGATGATGAGGCAACCATTAATTGAAGCAGACAAAATAAGAAGGCATTGTTATTACGATTGGTGGACCATCAAACAACCGCTCTTGTACTACATCCTTTAGCGGTTGATTGGGACTGGTGAGCGATGGAAATTTTTAGTCTAGGTGTTGCTGGAAAACATTGTAAACAAAAGAGAAACCGATTGGAAAGATTTTTCATCTATATTCTATCCATATGAATAGAAGTGGCCTTGGTTGGGATCCTAAAACTGGTGTCGTTCGCTGTGAGTCGAAGTATTTAAATGATTTTTTAGCAGTAATCCCTTTGGTTTTTGCCTTTAGTAATTCTTGTAGATACTATAGAACTTGCAGGTTACAATGTTAATGAGTTTCTTATTTGATGTCCAGAGAACCCACCATGTGAAAGATTTGATTGGTAAGGCGGCGCCCAATTAGAATTTGATAACACAACTGTTCCACAAAGAGTCTACCATCAAGAATCATGCCATGGCTTCAGCTTCTGCACATCTGAATGAACCTCCTAGCCCACAGAGAATTGTACACGAGCATGAAGGAGACTCTTAGTAGTTGGACATAGAAGATGGTTATAACAACCTGGAAGACAAGGCATACATTTCAAATTTGGCAGGGGTTGATGGCTGCAGATATAGAGCACGTGCGACCAACATTGCTGCCATGTCCAAAACAATTAGAAAGAGGTCAGTGTGGAACAAAGGTCTGATGGATTCGCAGGTTGCAGCGATTGCCTTGCAGAGTATCACCAGGTTCCTATCTAGTCGCGGCATCAATAGGGGCTCTGGTGATGCAAGTTCTACAAATCAGCATGATTCAAATGATGGGTAATGGAGGTAGGGCCTAAATATTATGAATGAGATGAACCTCGGCTTAGATAAATATTGGGGCTTTATGGAATTCTTGTACGCCAATCCCAAATTCTAGACAACATTTCTCACAGCCAATCCAGAGTATCGAATGTAATGGCCTTCGTTGTAACGCCTCCTTTCCGGACGTCACAGATGTCGTTACATTTATTCGCTAAAACATTAATTGAAGCAAACTATTGTAATTGATAACATGTATTTGAAATCAAAGTTTGGAAAAGCATTCCCAAGATCCGTACATATATTTTTTTTTTTAACAAAAATAAAATTCGTAAGAAATTATAATTATTTAATTATAACAATTCGCTTTTCTATGAACATTCTGTAAATAGTTTGCTAATATCATTTATAAAATTAAATGACCTTTGAAAACAAAAGATAAAATTGTTTGAACACGGCTCAGCCGGCAGGCCGAACTTTTAACTTCGGCAGGCCGAACTCATCCGGCAGGCCGAAGGTCACCCATCGGCAGGCCGTTCGAGACCTTGCAAAATACGGTTTTAAAATCAACAAGATCGGCAGGCCGATACATGGCAACCGGCAGGCCGATCAAAATTATTCGGCAGTCCGACCAGTAATGGTCGGTAGGCCGAACTAAAAAAATTTCTTTTAAAACAAGTTCTAAAGTTTCAAATGCGGAAAAAAATTTATAAAATAATAAAAATACTTCAAACAAACATTCTTAAAATTTTAAAACATATCCTTAAAATTCAAAAATTATAAACATACTCGGAATCAAAAATCATGACTCATTTCATTTAAAATATCTTTCCTTGGCGTTCTTCCATTTGCAAACCATCTTCCTGAGCTCACACGCCTGTCAGTGTCCTCCGTCTACTCTATAACTTTCTTACCCTTATCTGCAACATGATGAAAAACTTGAATAAGCTAATGCTTGGTAAGTACATTGTAATTCTCACAACTTAAAAAAAATATTTCATGAACATCATCATCATCATCATCATCATAATAGTGCACTAAGCACATTTTCATAAGAACATATCTTTCCTTACATCAACCATATTAAAACTTATTCATTTTATCTTAAGGGGCCCAAGTGTTGCACAATAACATCATCATCATAGGCGCGCCGCCATGAGAAGAGAGTGGTAGCTAATCCCAAACCAAACATGACATGTCCAACCTTCAAGACATCATAAACATAAACATAAACATAGGGTGTGCAACACTTATTTAGGTGATACATATATACATACTTATACTTTCATAC